>VTPC01004708.1:108323-136524 GCA_011009095.1 Ignelater luminosus
TTAGCTATATAAATTCTCACTTTAAAATTCTGGTAGATAGTATTAAAGAACTGGAAACTCAAGGTTTCCCTTAACAAGAAGTTTGCTTATTTTAAAAACGGTAAGTACGTCTTTGTCCTCCGCTCCAGAAAAAGTTGCAATTTCTGCTAAAAATAAATTGGATTGCGTATTAAAAGGTAATACAGATTTGGAGGCACTAGTCTCAATTAATCAAATTTTGTGTGGATCAGATGTAGCTATACCTTTTAATTATAATATTAAAAGCTGTGACGTCCAAAATATAAATTTGCTCCAATAACTAGTTGCGACGCAGAAAGATCTTTTTCTGCATACAAATTAATTTTAAGTGGCAAACGACATAACTTCTCCGAACGTTCGTTGGAACACCTATTAGTTTCCTACTGCGGATGTAAAACTTCAAGTTGAATTTTTGTTGTATATAATATGTCCTTATATTGTAGTACTTCTAATAATAAAATGTATTTCTAATATTGTAATTTGTTTTTAGATGTATTATTTAACACGTTTTGAGTTTTTTATCGATTTACCATTTTATCATATCAATATTGGAATATTTAGTTGTTCAACACAATAATTATTAAATACTCAATTCTAGTTCACAAAATTAATTATAAAGACATATAAAGATTAAGCAGTAAAGCTTAAAATCTTGAATGAATTTTCTTAAGAATTATTAAATCGCATAAAATTGCTATTAAGTCACCTAAGTGCTTATTTGGTTGCCTGAAATGCCTATTTGATGACCTCAAGTGCTTATTTTGTTGCCTAAAATGCCTACTTGACCGCCTAAATTTCCTATAATGATGCCTACTTTGAAGGTTTTTAGTGCCTATTTACCTGCCTATTTTGATGATTTTTAGTGACTAAAAATCCGGTTTCTACTTATCAAAATTAATTTACATAAATATACAAAATTTATTTATTATTTTAATTTTGTATACTCTTGTGTATACTTTCAACTTGAATTTTCTTCTACCATCCCTGCGAATTATTCTATATTTATATTCTTGGCATTATTCTGCTTCTCTTTGATAATAAAAAATGCTCGTACATAAACCAATGTTTAATTAAAGAAATTATAAACAGATTATTTTTATTACTCATAAATATATATAGCACTTTGATAATGAAGTTTGTAGTGTATCTAATAGACAATTACAGCTGTTATCACCTATCACAAAAAATTAATTACTCTTGAAGTATATAAAAAAGAATTTTATTGGAAAATCTTCATTCTGCATCAAAATGGCAGGTATTCAAACAATAAGTTTTTTGGTTATCACCGCGTGTTTGTTACTATCAGCAACCGCACACAAGGGTAAGTTTTCAGTTTTTATATTATTTTGTCAATCATATCCAATTTTGTACTTGTTTACAGAATGTGGTCCCAACGAGGTGTTTGAGGAAAACTATGATATTGGATGCGAACCGTCTTGTAAGGTGCCCGATAAGACCGGTTTACTCTGCGCAGCACAACCACAACCTGGATGTGCTTGCAAAAAAGGCTTTTATAGGAGCACCAAAAGAGAATGTCTTACTCTAGAACAATGTAAAGCTAATCCTTAAGGATCAGGATTTCATTTGTTGTAGTGTATGGTTCTGGAAAATAAATTTTATTTATTGCATCTAATAATTATTTATATAACAAGAGTGTAAAGTAAAGGTTTTTGAACGAGTAGGAAGTTTATGGTACGAGCCCCCACCCCACTCCACATTGAACCGCAAAGCTGTGGCCCTACCACCGCACAATACCACGAGCCGCCACTGCTACTACTATTTACTTCGAGATGTCACACCAACATTTAGCTATGCATCTCGTTTCCACTAATATCAAATAATGTCATTTTTAGCTCGCTGCATTCAATCGTTTGGAATATTTTTCTCGATAATCAAAAAATACATTTCAATACAGACTACAAGTTGTAGCAACATGCTGTTTTCGTATCGACAAACGTAAAAGCAGTTAACAGTTATTTTCGCTGACTTGAAATATAATGGTTAGTATACAAAAGTGGCTGCTATAGAGAGAATGTGTTTGCATAAACCATGTTGTTGGAAAATAACTAGTAACTAATACAAGTAAGAAAAGCAAGCACGTGTATCTGGTGAGAAAGCAAACGTAATGCTTGTAAAAAGAATTACAAGTAGTTGTCTGCGTTAACTATATCAGTTCAGTTTCATACCTCTTTACGTACTACATAGGCAAATTTAGCTGAATAGTATGTTTTAAGTCTTGGCCAAATGAATGTGTAACAAAACCTCACTTTTTTGATTCACCACTGCAATAATGATCTAGTAAGTGTTTTGCATTGTTTGAACCTTTTTACTCAGTTCAAAGTACATTCTTATTAACTAGTGTTGTGTTGCTTTGTCTTTCCTTTGTTAAGAAGTCGATCTAAACTATTTCTATTAATTACTATCGTTTATATTAGTCCATTAGCTATAGGCAATATATCAAAGCCTTTTCTTCTTGTACCTATGACTAAGTAAACATCGTTTTAATTGGCATGTATAACCATAGCGACAAGGCAAAGGAAACTGCTACAGAATGCTATTAAATAAATTTAATTTTCAAACAAAGAGAGTTACATTAAAAGGAAGGTGTAACAGTTACTTTCAGCACCGTTCCATTTGGTTTGTTGATTAGTGAGTCCTAGTATTTTTTTAGTTTTCTCTCGTTTGGAGATGTGTCTGATATTTATAACTTGACACTGAAAGGCTGATTATGTTTTGAAGTCCTCTACTATTTTTCATAACTAATTAGAATTGACAAAATTTGAAATTTTAGTAGTATAGCAAGCAAAACACGGGGTATAATTTTATCCAACGTCTAGTCTAACTTCTCTTTGTAGGTTTCGGAATTTGAACAGCTATTACTGGGTTATTTTCGATAAATAATATTTAAAAAATTGTTTAGTAAATTTGATTGTAGATGTTTTAAGGAGGGTTAAGTTTAATTGTAAACTCTTGATGAACTGGGGCATTTTATTTTCTTTTGCTCCTTGGTGATGCAATTATTATGTGACCAGTTGGGAAAAATTTTGTTGTTTAATATTTCCTCCTAGTTTTACTAATGGGTTTATTGGATGCCATTGACAAAAGATTTCTTTTCTTTTAAATAAAGTTTAAAATTTTCAGCGGAACTTACTTTAAATCGGGCTGATTGGTTGGGCGATCTTTTCAAGGACGTAACGGCGTATTTTTGCTTAGAGAGACAGCCTGTTGGTTTCCGGCGAATAGCTTGGACGTACTGTTGCGAGGTTGATTATGTTAATGGTACAAAGCCTTATACCTAAGGGAAAGTTTTCTTTGCTTTACGTTTTCAATGGATATTAATAAATTGTTTTTTTTTTATAATCGGCTTCTCCGATTCAGAAACAGTTCTTTTGAATTACTTCAATCTTCAATAACGCCGTATTCGAAATAAAAAATTTTAGATTTAATTACCAAAAGCAAAATTTTCCGGATAATTTTTGATACTAATCACTCGTCATATAATTTGTTTTTTTTAAGTTAAAGTAACTGAACACTATTTAAGTTTGTTTGCTTATTGCTTGGTCATATATCAGTTTTTTTTATTATTGTTTAAAGTTTCTATTTATTCCTAAAATAGTTTTAACTATATAGAATCTGGACTTGAATTGAAACTTGCTGCTACTAATTGTAGTTTTTACAGCTCTCCACTTCTCTGAACAGATCTGTGCAGCACTGGGGAAAATGTCATGGTAAGTTTTCTTATCCTTGTTTCAGTTTTTGGTCCAGAGTAATTATTTGTATCTTATCTTAAATATTTTTTTGATGTTAAATAGAACTAATTAATTTTAATTAATATAATTGAAATTTATAGTGTGTAATTATTACTTCTTAACATTTTTGAATCCATAATTATAAATTGTTGAAATTTATTTGATACGAATTTTTATAAATTTTTCTCTTGCACTACAGATTATGATATCGAGTATTGATGGTTGATAAAAATCTAATATTCTTCCTTAAACATTTTTATAAATTTTTCATTATTTGATATTGTATTTGTAAATGCGTACACTTTAACTTTTGAATTCTTATTGAAATATTTAGTATTATACTATTGATTTGTAATATTTTTATTAGCGAATATTATTGAACTCTTCTTGTCGTATTTGAATTCTGTTTGATTTTTTATGTTTTTTCGTTGGCAAAGACACTGGCGCCTAATATTGCCATAGTTTTCTTATTTTTCTTAATATACATTTGATTAAATTTATTTGGGTCTTATTGTATGTATAACCTACTGCTCTGCATCTAAAACAACTTACTGAGATTTAGTCGGCTTAGGACCACAGAGATTTTAGTTATCTAGGGCAAAAATAAAGAAAAAAATCGATTGTAACGCAAGTCACGTTACAAAGGTTTTTAGAATGCAACCAAACTTCAATATTTATTTTCTGGGATCTATTACAGAAGATTCTGTATAAGAGAATTCAAAATCAATTAATATCCAGGCTGCTAGGTTTGTTATTGTTCTTCGATTTGCCACTCTAAAGAAGAAAAAGTCTAAAGTGTGATACACTATTTAGAAAGCAGAAGCGTAGTCTTCTTCTTCAGTGGAATTAAACAAACTTTTTCTATATGTTCTTGCTGACTACTGCTAACCGATGAAGTTACAACTATTCTGCATATGGACAGTACTCTTTCAGCTTTAGGATATAGGGTTGTGATTTCTCGTGTAACTGGGTGACTTTTAGTTTTCTTTTTTATGTTTTACTTTGATTTTGCGTAAATTCCGAACCACCGAAACAGCAATCTGGTTTTTCAGAAACGAATTCAGAGAATATTTAGTTTTTAAAATGCGGCTAAGAAAGTTTTATATTTACCTGTTCAAATTTAAATCCTGAGGCAATGAGAAGTTTAAAATGGAAAATTAGAAAGGAAGGAAAGCAACACTAGAAGTCATTAAAGCTGCCGTAACCAACCAGCTGAAGGCAATTTCAGTATCCAAGTCCCAGCACTGCTATGAATAGTGGAAAAATCATTTCCGTTGCTGTGTGGCTTCTCAAGTCAGTTACTTTGAACATAAAATTAAATACGATAATAATATCTTTCAAAAGTTAATGCGTTATCTAACTGACTTTAGTATTAAAGGCAATGACTAAGTCCATTCAATCATTGATAATAAACTTTTAAAAATTCTTTATATTTACACTTAAAAGAAATTGATTTAACTATTCCAACTTTATATTATAATCAAATGAATGTACAACATAGTTAAATATTTTATTTGAATACTAACTAATGCCTTAGATGTGCTATACTACAAATGTATGGATATGAACTATTATTGCTTCACAATTATCCAGACTAAAGAGGCCACACAAACAATTAATCAAAAAAACAGGAAAATATAACGGTTCGTTACTTGGCGTAATATAATTGTTTAAATTTTTTTAAAATCCCGTTAATTTAATTTAATCTAAGTTGGTATGAGAGTGCCATACAAATAATGTGGACTTATACTCTCGCTTTTTTAAATTAACTTTCATAATTTGTTGTTGAATTCAAAACTTGGGTTGTTTATTGATTAAATTGAATTAAGAATTGTACATTTTTAAGTTTTTCCTACTTAAATTTATCTCTTATAAGCAAATAAAAATCTTTTGATTTGGCGGGACTTTCCCTAATGAAGAACCCTTGAATTAGTTCGATTTTGGTATTCTTTTGAATATTTGTTGTTTTTACGCACATACACTTAATTTGTGTTTGATAATTCTAATTTGAGTTAATAAAGTAAAATATCGATCGTAGATCATTGATTTTCTCTTTAATTTAATTTTATAGATTTGGTTACTCCCACATTTTAAATGTGGCGGATGAATATGACATTTTATAGAGTTGCGGTCTTTTTAGCTTGTTCGAGAAAACAAGAATTA
Source organism: Ignelater luminosus (assembly GCA_011009095.1). NCBI lineage: Eukaryota > Metazoa > Arthropoda > Insecta > Coleoptera > Elateridae > Ignelater > Ignelater luminosus. The sequence continues at coordinate 114,254 of VTPC01004708.1, forward strand.
TTGCGTGACGAGCTCTTGAAGCAACGGTTCGTTGTGCTTTGTTTTAAGATTTATTCATTGGTATACATAATTCCATTTTTGAATGTGGAATTTCTAGTGAAGATTATCATCACTAATTTTCGTGGAATAGTGCCACTCTTTATTTTAGCCTTTGCATTTTGGTTTGGCTGTTTTTATTCTTGAGAAGAATCAAGATTCTTGGATTGTTTTGAATAGATCAGTTTGGATGTGGCTACTGAAAAACTAAATAGATAATTCCTAAGGTTATATCAAGTAAAAATTCTGATATTCACTATAAAAGGAATTCTAGAAGCTAAGAAGTTAATTTGGGCTGCAGAACTCAAAGAGGTAATATCGTTTATAACCTCAGAAGCCCACAAGGATGTGGTATACAATGGCGATGGACTAATAAACAAAATATAGCAATCATCATTGAACGTAGATCTTTATGGACTTATATGTGAGTTTGAATCTGGGTTTTGTTTTTAACTTTTACTTTTAAAATTTGTTTATATTAAAACTTGTTGTTACACTTCGATGTGGTGACATTTATTTAAATATATTGACTGAATAAGATTGTATATTATTTTTTACATCTAATTGATATACTCCACGTCTATTTTGGAATTTTGAGTTATTCTTCCAATTTTAACCAAATAAGCTCTGGCGTCCAATTTGTCGATAGTTGTCTATTTTTAGTTTTTTTTTCTTATGTGTAACGGGAAAAACCTGAAAAAGAGGCCTAGTGCCCGTTACGGATGACGGAAGATGTTCAATCCCGTAGCTCCAAACCGAAGATGGGCGTGGTTCAAACTACACTTATCTTAAATGTTATAAGATAAAAGCTCACACTCACAGAAAATCTAAATATGTCTTAAAGATGGTAGACACTAAGGGCACCAAAAGCTGAAAGTCAAAAGGAAACCATAGACCAACCACGCAGCTTGTCGTAGGCTGACACCCTGTATATATGTGCCTCAGCAAATAACCCCCTATATATGAACTCACTTGAACTGTTCAAAGTAGACACTTTACTTATCAAAATACTCAAACTTTACTAGGTATTTAACGTTCTAGTTTTATAAATGCTGATTACACAGAATTTTATTGGGGTGATCGACTTGATGCACCCTCACTTACCAAACAAATATTAAATATAACAATCTGTAAACTGCTAGCCACTCAAGTACGTCACTATTTCAAGCTAAAATTACGTTATTCTTATACACAATTATTTACCCTTCTAAGGATCCAACGGTTAGCTCATCCTGTTTATCTAGAAGTTCTTATTCACTACACGTAAAACCTATGCTTTGATCTGACGAGAATGTCGTAATTATCTTACCAGAACCAGCCCCCGAAAAGACACCATAATCCAGCAAACTTAAAATTTCGAATTCACGGTATACTTTTAACACATCGTTCAATAAGTCCCGAGACTAACCCAGAGATGGTACTAGTAGTACCAAACTAGCCACGTTTCCCTAGAGTGCGAACCTTCACATGAAACGTGTAAAAATTTCACGTCGATTGGACCACAAACAGCAGAGTTATCGAGGTTAGAGTAAAGTCACTTTGTAATTTGTTTGAAAAATGGAACAAAGCGAGTTTCGCGTGTTGATAAAACATTGTTTTTTAATGGGTAAAAACACCGTAGAAGCCCAGCAATGGCTTGAGAAACGTTACCCGGACTTCTCTCCATCCAAATCAACGATTTGTCGTTGGTATGCTGAGTTTAAACGTGGTCGTACGGACACAAACGATGCGGAACGTTCGGGTAGGCCTTTGGAAGCCGTTACACCGGAAAATGTGAGTGAAGTATTCAAAATCGTAATGAAAAATCGCAAAGTAAAGGTCCGTGAGATTGCAGAAATGACACAGATATCATCTGGAAGCGTATTTACAATCCTTCATGAAAAATTGAGCATGAAAAAGGTTTTTTCCAAGTGGGTGCCGCGATTGCTTTCAATGGAACAAAAACAGCAACGAATCGACGATTCAGAGAGCTGTTTATCGCTATTCACTCGCAATAAAAAGGATTTCCTGCGTCGATACGTGACCATGGATGAAACATGGATACATCATTTCACTCCAGAGTCGAATCGGCAATCATCTGAGTGGCGCATGGCTAGCGAAAGCCGCCCAAAGCGTCCAAAAACGCAGCAATCTGCTGGCAAAGTCATGGCGTCTGTTTTTTGGGATACACATGGCGTCATTTTCATTGACTACCTGGAAAAAGGTAAATCGATCAACAGTGATTATTATATTGACTTGTTGGTACGTTTGAAGGAGGAGATCGCAGCAAAACGACTGCACATGAAGAAGAAAAAAATCCTTTTTCAGCAAGACAATGCACCATGCCACAAGTCCATGAAAACAATGGCAAAAATCTACGAGTTGGGCTTTGATTTGCTTCCCCACCCCCTGTATTCGCCAGATTTAGCCCCCAGCGACTGCTGGCGCTTTGCTGATCTCAAAAAAATGCTCCAGGGAAAAAAATTTGGCTCGAATGAGGAGGTCATTGCCGAAACTGAAGCCTATTTTGAAGCAAAGGATAAATCCTTCTATAAACATGGAATAGAAATGTTGGAAAGGCGTTGGAAAGATTGTATCACTCTAAAAGGAGATTATATTGATGAATAAAAATGATTTTTGAAAAAAAAAATGTTGTTTTCGTTGTTAGTCTCGGGACTTATTGAACGATGTGTTAATTCACGTTAACAAGCAAGCCAAGATCGCAGAGCGAGCTCGACCTTGCGGCCAAAATGGCCAAACTAACACTCTCCGTGGGACGCTAAACTTTTTCCTGATGCATAATGTCTACGAAAACCAAAAGTCAGATATACACTGCATTATGAAACTGAACTTGACCAGGACTATGAATCATGGAAAGATTATAACCCTCATATTTCGGATGTAAACCAGTCTTTCTTACGAACATAAAAATGCTGAAACATAAACAAAATTTCGCGAATTGATAAACCATAAAAATGTTTAGACGTCTATGCAACGATTCTACGTTAAAGTAAAGCACGTACACATGGTGATTATAGCTTAACGAACCTTGAACGAAATATCTTTGACAACATAAATAATTTAACCAACGCACATACGGGTATTTGTATTGAAAAGTTGGCCAAAATTCTTTTTTGTTGTTAAATTACTTAAAATGCTTTAATCTACTAGAATATGATGTTTCAAAAAAATAAAACACATTTTTTTAATAATTAGACACATACAGTGCTTTTGTAAGGTACGGCATAAATTCTTTAAAAATTCAGGAACGAACTTTTAGGAGAAACGCTCGGACCCATCGATTTTTATTTTTATATGTGCATTTTTATACAAAAAATATTTATACAGGGTGAGTCACGTAGGAGATATGACGTCATCGATATTTTTTTAATGGCAACCCCTATATTTTATTACGGAATTTAAAAGAGCACATTTTTTTACATATGGTAAAGTAATTATGGGTATAGGTCGCATGACCAAAGTTTGAAGAAAAACGATATCAAAATTTCACAATATCAAATTTACTGGTAATGCAAAATTCAAAAGACAACTAAATTAAATGTTCAAATTGTGTACCATTGGCAACCTGACAGTAGCCAAGACGACGAAAAATTCTCTTTGAATATTGTCAATAACTTCTGGAGATATACGACCAGTGAATTTAGAAGATTGAAGAGAAGAATTTGTCAAGAAATACGACGAAGAGTTTGATTGTTACTCGAGTAAGCCTTTCTATATATGCTCGTTGCTCGTTTAGGAGATTTAGTCATGTCTTGCACAACTTTAGAAGAGTCTGTTCTTTTCTCAGCTATTAACTTCATTTGAGCAGTATAAGTTAACTCCTCTTTGCTTGTATTAGTGCGACGATGTTCAGTCTTACGCCTTTTGCTTCGTTCACTTGATTTCTTAAAACTCTTTGCAAATGTCCTAATTCTCGTCTATCATTTTTTTTAAGAAGAATTCTTTTATGTAATGCGAAGAAACCCGTCTAGACGCTTAATTTCGGTTTTTAAAGAGACATCACAGTCTTGAACTTTTTCTTATTCTCAGAAGTATATTTTTCGCATTTTGCCAAAACAGTTTTGGCATATTGTAGTTTTCCAGTAATGTCACTTTCATTAGATTCCTGCATTATATTAAAGAAACGCTGCCGAGTCTTTACTTTGACTCCTGAAGGTCCTAGAATAAATAAAAGGCCAACAAAATGATGCAGATCGAAATTAACGGTTTTGAAGGTAGATTTATATTAAAGTTAATAACTCAGTGATTTGGATCAAGTTGGAACTAATTTTAATACTGAGTGATATTACAATGTCTGGTCTTTATTGTAAAACAAAAAACAACACCGGGAAATACCCGGAAGTGTAACAAAACCTATCAAAAAGTTTGATGTCACATGAAAAAATTACAATTCTTTGCATTATCTTTTAAAACCGTTATAAGATTTATAAATTAATTGCAACAACTATAATATACACTGAAATACACTATACATACTTGTATCAGAATCCTCCGTAATACACAAATTTATAATGTTACGGATAAAAAGAAAATACTAATTTCAAAGTATAGTATTGCGACACATAAACTCAAGTGTTTAGTTGCAACTAAATAAACTGTCGACTTTGGGCTATAAGGAGGCGGTTTTTCTAGTGAAAATCTTCCTTAACACCTTAAGATATTTTTTGTGCAGCAACAATAAATTTTACAATTTGACCTTTTGGCCAACTTTTGCATGTAAATACCCGTATGTGCAACGTTTAAAGATAAAATAAAATAATAAATTCATATTAAATGAATATACATTTAGAACGAGACTCACGACAGAGTCCGCATGTGTACGCAATATTAGAAAATGACATTGCATATGCTTTGGATTAAATTAAGTATCTAAGTCATTTGATGAGTAAATTTTTAACACAAAGTAAATTTTAAATTTCCTACAAAGAAATTAAACAATTTTCTATACAGTGGTCTATCAAATTATAATAACAAATAATTTATCTAAATTCATAACATGCTTACAGATTTCATGAAGAACTGGTTGAGTTTAATAATAGACTACAACTAAACAGCAGAACAACAGGTTGTTATTAGATCAGGACCCAATAATTAAGATCTAAGAATAAATTTGAGTCACAGTATATGTTTTAAGAGATTATAGTATATGGGTTTTAATACGATTTTAATTTAGTTAGTTCAGCATACCAAGTATGGAAGACAAGAAGAGCTATCGATTATTTGAAAAGCTAGTAGGAAAAAATTGTTTACAGAGACAGTAAATTAAAACCGTTTGAATCGGTTTTAAGTACAAATGACTTCGGTTTTTTGCGAGTTTATTTGTGGAATTTACTACTTATGGGCTCCGCCACGAAAATACCAAATATTCCCTTAGACATCACGCCTAAAGCAATCTTTATTGCCCCAAAATCGCTGGACATTTTGTAACGGGAAAATGCTGAAAAACAGGCTTAAATGGCAGTTACGGATATCGGAAGATGTTCAATCCCGTAACTCTAATCAGAGATGGGTGTGGTTCAACCTATACTTACCTTTAGGTCAAAGGAAAAAGCTTACATTCACAGAAATTCTCAATAATTCTGTAAAAGATAATCGAAGTTAAGGGCGCTAGAAGCTGAAAATCTAAAACACTATGCCAACCCGCGCAGTTTCTCACAGGTTAATCCCCTATATATAAGCACCTCCAGAAATATATCCCTGCATAGATGTACTTTGTATACTAACACCCAGTATATAGGTGCACTTACATTAACAAATGGGGTAATGTACAGCTCTAGACGTATACTAGAGCGCTACTCAAACAAACTTACTTGGGGAAGACTATTAATTATTTACTTGAGAGTAGCACTTTTTATAGCTTAGTTGAAGGTGCAATAATCAATGTAATCAATAGTTTAATTAGTTAATATACGCCGTGACCCTTGTCTGCTTAGAATCATTCACCTACAGGAACATATTTAATACAACAATAAAATATAATATGAATTTGGTCAATAATCCTTCCCAAATCTGGTTCACAATCAGCAGGTACAAGTAACCTCCCTTACCTTATAAAAAAGTATTGAAACAGAACAAAGACACAATAAAACAAGGCAAAACTATACAATAATAACGGTTTATTCACTTCATAATAAAATGTTTAGATTCTTAACAAAATGACACTGCAGAGTGTAAATAAATAGAAATATAAATAGTATTAATATATGACGGAATTTAGTGTAAATTCTTCCTCAACATTCCCAGAAGCGTGGTTTTACATAAAACAATGATTTAAACCAGCAAGTTAAATTAAATAATAACTTATTTTAAACACAAATACTTCGGCGATGTCCAGGGTTGGGAAACTCTGTTGCTGCAGTGGTGGCTTCGACAGACAAGGATCTCGAGCCGATGATATAGTTTTTACTCAAACGGACCGTAATTAATACTCTTTCAATAGGCAATAAACGGGTAATTGCCTGTACACAGAAGAAAACTATTACGGCAAATTATACCAAGTTGTCTTCGAGTCCTCACAATATTTTAATCCGTCGTAGAAGACGTTTATGAAATTTTGTAAAACCACTTTTTGCTTAAATTCCCACTAATATCAGTACTTTAAAGAAAGAACTCGCAGCAAAACTATGTAGCGCACGCTCACATGAGTACCCGGTACGGGAGTTAGAAATGAAATGTCCCAGCCCTTGACGATCTTACACTTTGTGTCGGTCGCGCTTAAACGTAAAAGTTCAGCACAGACTCTTTTACTTTGGGAGAAAGTAAAATGCACGGGCAACTATATGCCAAATGGAAAGTGTTCAAGGCTCGTTGTTACATTGTAAATTGTACCTGGTTGTCCGCAACGCCCTAGAAGAATAGAACTTCTGAGAATTTTGTCTGGCGTGGCGACAGGAAAGATCGTGCCAAAACTCACATACAAATTGGTAACTTAAAACTTAGCAGGCCTTGAACGAAAATATTCTTGTTGATCGAAATAAACAATTCATGTGAAATAGAATAAAATGATTTACTTCTTACAAACGAGAAAATATCGGAAGGAAATTTAAGCAGAAGCCGGATAAGTATGCAGCATTTTTTAAAATAAAATTACAATTTACGAAAGTACCTATCAAAAATCCAGGAATTGGCGCAATGAGAAAAATATTCATTTTTTTCTCAGAAATTGTAATAGTATCAACGAAGTTGTCAAAATTGGCAAAGAATTTTAAGTCAACACTCTGGAATAACTGCTTGATGCTACAGAGTACTATCAGTATTAAGCATAACATCAACAGTAATAAATATCCTAAAGAAAAAAGAATCCAAAATATCACGAGTTTTTGGCAAAAGAACAAATTTCGGAGTTCATAAAGAAGGCACCTGACGAGAAATTTCTATTAACCAAAGTGAATAAATAATATGAAAATGCTTATTACGAGATTTTAACTACAAAAGACAGTAATAGTATTAATTCAAAACTGTTTGTACATATATTTTGTTTTGTATGAATCCATGGTTACGTGCATGTTTAAATTGAAAGTATGCTTTCTAAATTGTATTGAAGGTGTGTGGGTATTTATGTTTAAATCAGTTGCACCGATTGAATAAGACTGTCGAACAAAATACTTGGACAAGCAGCCATTGGTTTAAGTCGTATATCGAAAGCTATTATATACAAAGGATTGGTTGGTAATTGCCCATCTTAATGTCAAAATCAAATTTGAGGTTAACTTTTATGTTGGTTATTAGCTATTACTTTGTTCAGCGACAACGAAATGGTTTTTATTTTTATCTGATACGTACAGTGTGGTCCAATTTCGATAGGATTAAATGGGTAACTTTCTTATTACCGCAGATAAATGAAAACGGCTTAGGTACTCGTGACCTCTTTTTTCATGCTTATTCCATTACCGTTGCCAGAAATAAGCTGCCATCTTTTGTTTTTTTCCTATAGAGAAAAAGTGAAAAATGGCTGATTTCTTCAATTTGCTGTAACTCCCTTATTTTTGAAGCTAGAACAAAATCATTTAAGCATTGTCCAGTCACTTTTTACGTAGAACTCAATGCCGCCAATCATTGTTTTCTAGCCCTTTCCATAACTGCGCTGTAACTCAAAGTTGAATTTTAAATGGACTATTCAAGAAATTAAACTTTAAGTTATAGCGCAGTTATGGAAAGGACTAGCAAAAAAAACGGCTGACGGCATTGAATTCTACGTTAAAAAGTGCTTCAACAATGCTAAAATGATTTTGTTGTAACTTTAAAAATACGGGAGTTACAGCAAATTGAAAGAATCGGTCCATTTAGAAAATTCAACTTTGAGTTATAGCGCAGTTATGAAAAGAGCTAGAAAACAACGACTGGCAGCATTAAATTTTACGTTAGAAAGTGCCTGAACAATGCTAAAATAATTTTGTTCTAGCTTCGAAAATAAAGGATTGACAGCAAAATGAAGAAATCGGCCATTAGTCACTTTTTCTCTCTAGGGAAAAAACAAAAGACGGCAGCTTATTTCTGGCAACGGTAATGGAATAAGCATGAAAAATGAGGCAACAAGTACCTAAGCCGTTTTTATTTATCTGCGCTAATAATAAAGTTACCCATTTAATCCCATCGAAATTGGACTACACTGTACATGTTATGCTAAACATACTTGGCCAGATATTTCGCTAGACACCGGATATTATTAACAAAGTTAGTTATAGGCCGTTTTTTATTACAGGATTTTTTTGCAGTATACAACAAACAAACAGCAAATTCAGGTTTAAAACCTTAAAACCAAAAGTAACTACATATATTGACAACTTGTGTTTATTTAAGAAAATGACACAAATGATAGATCTTTAACCTATAAATATTTATTTAGTAATTTTTAATAAAATTTCAAAGTACACTCTTACAAAAATATCATGTCAAGGCCATTTCTGAATTTTATAACATAGAAACGTACTATAGATTAGTTGGTTCATAAGTTACTTGATTGCTTAACATTCTGTTTCAAAATTAACTATGATCTTGTAGAGCTTTAATTGTTTATAATGGTACTGGAGAAAAATTGTGACCTTTACTAAAATTTCTACAAATCTAGTTAAAAATTGAAGAAAGGTTTAACTTTTCCACGATTCAACAGATGTTATCGATATCAAATAAAACCATGTTCTCTTTCTTTTTCCTTCAAATAATCGAGATATCCGTTTATCTCTTACACCTGATATAATGTACTCTACATTTATTAATTTTAAAAGTTATATCTTTGTAAATCACAACACATTAATAGGTATTTGTCATTGAAATTAAACCTAATTTAACAATAATAGTAGGTATAACCTCAAAGGCTGTGCCAAGGCTGTCCTAAAAGCTTCTTGTTACTTCTGTTGTTGTTTCTTCTTTTGGTGCTGTTACAGCTTGCGTAAATTGAAGCAATATAACTAAATACGTGGTAACAGCCCCAATTATCTGCAAATAAAACAAATCAATTAACGGTAATAATAATGTACCCTTAAAATGCTAACAGCTTACTGAAGTAACTAAACTTCTATCCATGGTAGTTAAACCGGTCGCAGTAAAATCAAATCTTCGGTTTGTTAATATCAGAGCAAATTCTTGGAACTGAAAGTTTATAACTACATTATTTTAAAAAATGTTAATTTTGTACAGTTTATACCTTTGGTTTATAAACGGGGTCAACGTCTACAGATGACAAAAGCGTACAAACTAAATTCTTTGTTTGCTGAATCTGAAAATGATTTCCCTAACAGGACAGTTAAACATAATTGTGTACTTAAAATTAAATAACCTGTAAAATACTAGCATAGCATGGTTCTGCAATAAATAACAAGCGCATGATATGTATAAAATTCCAAGCTGTCATCATAAAAAGATAAAATGGATCTTTTCTAGGTCCTGATATTTCTCCAATAAAACCATAAAATGTTATAATTAAGTGCCACAGAACACCGACAATTAGTAACTAAAATATAATAATTCCAATTTAACTTTGTAGCATATACTAATTATGTTTACGTACCGCACAATTAAACCCAAACAAATCATTAAGCAAATCCACGGCGTCACTAATTTTTTCATATACAACCATGAGTTTGCATATATTCAGTTCAATTTTTGGCAAATCTTGCTTTGAGGCCTCAGCAACTTTTCGAACGTTTTGCTTTCGAGAATTTGGAGCAGGTAGAGTTAGTACGTTAAAATCTTTAATTGACGGTTGATTAACAAAATTTTCGACTTTTAAATGAGTGTTTAACAACTTTATTCTTCTTAGAATTCCATAAACTAAATGCCAATACTGGCATAAACTTGATAACATTATAAGGTAACAAATATAAAAGAAAGTGTAGCATTTTACAACAAAATATTTACTGTTTCTTTCTGATGCTCTTTCAAAATACATTGCAGTGTCCAATACTTGGAGAAATAAAGCCACGAATAAAACTGAACATATTACTGCTACTGATAAATATTTTGGGAATTTTACGCTTGTTGGTGGTATTCTGGCGTCAATCTGTCAAAGTAGCTAAAGTAAGTTTCACAAAATAAACACGAATACGAAGTAGAAGCTACTAAATAACAATAAACAAGAAAGGAAAAACTGTTTTTAAATTTCTAAAGGCTCTGCAGTTAATTCTATTTGTTACAAATGTGTCACATGTCCACAAACCAAGTTGATAGTGATGTCTTTGTACCTAATTGCTTAATTTATTTAATTTTAGTTATAACACTAAAAGGTACAATTTACCAAGGACAAGTCTAAATTACAAAAAAAACAACTTTATTTATTTTCGGTAACACAAGTAAAAATAGCTCACAAATGTATATCATTAATTGAAAATAAGAACCAATAAATACTAAGACTTAAAACTATTTGAAGATAAAATCTAGTCAGTCTGGGTTAAAAGTGATTTTATAAAAAAACCATTTTTACCTCTCAACTACACGCACACATCTTAAGTAGGACTTCCCATAAAGAGACAGCATCAAAGTATAAAATTAGCCTGGGAAAACTTAATGACGTGATTGGTTGTAAACAATGAAGTTTGCAAACTCCAAAGCTCTATTTTCTTAGAGGTATAAAACATCAGTCTACACAAGCTATTAAACACTCAAGCAAATTTAGAAAGATCGATTATATAGTTACATAGAATTCTCTCATAAGGATAATTTTTCAACAGGAACACTTAATTGTTTCTGAATAAGTTACTACAAGTTCATTCAAAGTGGAAGGACTAAATCGCACTAACTAGACTTTTGTTGGATAATTAGAGCTGAACTCCATTAATTCAACCCAACATGGTCATAAACTTTAATCAATGCATACAAGTGTACAAAAGATTCCTTAGATTACATATCCACAAAATTCCATTAGACCAATTTAAATATATAAACTCAATACATTTGAGAAAATAGTTTACTAGAAGATAATTTTAATCCGGACAAAAACAATTCGCAAAAATAACAAAACCATTCTTTCGCAGGTTACTTTAAAAATCTAAACAACACTACTGTAACTGCCGTCTTCAGTCAAGTAGTCCATAAGACCTGATGAGTTCGTCTTTAATATAATATAGCTCAATAAATACAAAACTGCAAAAGATCTATTTCAATAATTATTCCTAACAAAGCTCTACTGCCTCCCGCAGATATGATTACCTGCATGTCTAAAGCAAAAGTGCCATATCTATACAAAATATGCAAAGTAGAACGATTTATTCATTAAATCAAAATGTTACGTAAAAGGAAACTAAAACTTTTAAATTCAATACAAGACCTCTTAGAATAATTTTCAACACATGGAGATTGAAGTAAAAATTTGGGATTGCTATACCAATGGTTTAAAGGAAGAAGTTATAGAATAGGTATTTTTCGCATCACTGTACACCAACTGCTGTCACAAAGATTTTATTAGGCCTTCCTTTTTTCAACGTTATCGAGAGGCAAGAATAGACCCAAACTAGTTAAAATACAACAGTAATAGACAGACTAGATCTGCTTTTAAACTCAGAATACTGTGACAGACTGGCTGTAAGAACTGTGCAGTAACACTATACCTCTCAAGTAAAGCTTTAATACAGTATCCAGATTGCCTCAAATGAGGAATCACATCAAAATTACAAAAAAACTAGTATGATGGAAATACATGCTATTGACCCCTTCGCCTCCAAGTGCCATTCTTATGTAAGTGATATTATTCCAAATTTCTTTGCCAACATACATTTTATTACAAATCAGGGTTTAAACCTTGTCTAGGATATTATTCTGCACCAATCTAGGCTCGTAACGTTTCTTGCCACATATAGCAAACGTCTGCATCAACATGTTGCTGTTTGTGGCAACATAGAGCAGAAGGGGTCGATGCTCATCTCCTGGGGTATTTTAAACAGAATATTAGGGCAAGAGCATTTTCATCCTGACATTCAGGCTGCCTTGAAAACACTGGCATGCTTCCACATCACATCAAAACTAGTGTGGCATACTTTCAAAATTCAATAACCTTCACAAACCACAGCAGAGTAAGGTTTGAGACACATTGGAGTTAACATAGCACAGGCTAGCCCAAGAAAAGATTACTCTAGTCAATAACGGCCGTTCCAGTAACCAAGGCACAAGTCTGGATAAAGTGTGATTGGCTCAAGTAGCGTTTTCTTGGGTTAGGCTGTGCTATGCCGGACCTATAGTGTGCCAAGCCAAGCCCTTTCGTGGAAACCAGGAAATAAGTGGGTAGGGTTAAAAAAAAGTAGATGTACTTGTAATGCAAAGATTTTAAACGGTGTTTGATCTAGGTATTTCTTAAAATTGAGATACGTAGCTGACTGCCTAGGTTAATTGTTAAGCATATTAAGCAATATCAGAATAAATGCAACGGAGACATCATATACTAGGCTAGAGCGGAACTGATGACCGATCATTGTAGGTTACAAAAACATATGCAAGATGTCCTTGTATAAGATCTCTCATTCAAATTTTTGCAATGTAATCTTCTCAAGGAAATGATCTTAGGAGATGCGTCCATCACGGAAGACAGGTGACCAGTCTATTAAACCTAATCAGATCAGCGTTAGCTGCACAATATACTAAGTAAACAATATCAAAGAAACTTGGACTACAATCAAGTAATGATTAAGTTAATAGGACAACTAGGGATAGTAGAAAGTGTCTATATGACTTTTAGTGCAATAACTGAAAATTCTAAAATACCTTACCTCATTTAGACATGTAACAAATTTACAAAATGTTCCAAATTTGAAAGGCGTAATAAATATTCCACAAACTGCAACGGACACAACTACACCTATATCAAAAAATGTAACAAACATATCCGCCTTTGATTTAACTCTGATCGATTTGTCCTTTCCAACACTTACATCTTCGAAAAATCCTCTATAAGTCAGTGCAACTAAAAATCCTTCTATTTTATGCTTTTATTGCAGTAATTATATCGTTCTCTTACTAGTTATAATCCCAAAAATAATACTGTAAACTCCATATATCGGTGACCACTTTAAAAATAATTTCGATCCCTGTTTATGTACCGTTAAAGGACACAAACCAAAACAACGGGTTATTTTTATAATTGGTCCAGATATTTGATACATCTTTTCAGATATGGGTAGGTTTAAATCCCACAGCATTTTGATACTATCATTTAGTAGTACATAACCAAAACAAAAGTTATTAAACAAAATGTAATCATTGAAAACACTTTTAGTTTAATCGAGTGCTATTGATTTATTTAAATGGAGCCGCCATTAAAGACCCAATTTGTTCGCATCAATATTTAAATTAAACGTTTTAAGTAACTAGAATGTACTATCGACTTCTGTTTCAAATTAATATTGAAAGTTTTAGGTTTATTTCAACGTTACATAAACCATCGGTTTGGTTGTAATTCCTAAATAGGAAAACACTGGAGAATATCAATAAAATATAATGTACCAAAGTGATGTCCGCAACAATTCTAGTGATTGAAGGGACAGTAAATAAATTTATTATAGGGAAAAATAAAATACGGTTATTGGAATTACTGTAATATATTTATGAATGTATCAGTAAACATAAAACTCAAAATGTGCTCAGTCAGTGTATAGAATAAAAACGGAGCAGCATAAAAAATAAAAACGATATAGATAAGCAGTCAATACAAACTGCCAATCAACATTCAGTACAAAGACGTCTTATAGTAAATAGGTACATAAATAAATTATAGCAAAAAGTATTTTAATGGTAATTGTAAATCGGTCCTAATTATTTCGTGCAAGTTCAGTGTAAAAATTATCAAATTACTCGTTATAGCAGATATTATTGCAACTGGTAATTTAATAATATAATAATAATCATAAAATATCGTTTTGCAGTAGCACTTTTAATATTACGAGTAAATCTAAAATACTATTAAATTTATTTTTGTATTATATACGTATGAATTTTACAGTTTTTCTGCATACAGCCCAAAAGATAATCTAGACCGCCATCTATAGCTATCTTATAATGTAAAAACCATGACGTGGAAGATTGTCAACTCATTTTATATAGCAACATTAAGAATATTCAACATATTTTGATTTGGTGTATATTTATTACATTTTAATATAACTTTCAAGGTAGGGTTTTAAAGGAGTTTCGTTTTCTACAACAGTATTTCATCTTAACAGAAAGGACTGTCCAATGGTACTGAAAATAACTTTGGTGTTATGTACGTATAAGTAGTTTTGAACACATTAATTACCATTTGTCAACTCAATTAAGGAAACTTCTTTCACACGAAATCGCTTAGAGAACACTGTCCATTGCAAGCATAAAGATTAGAGCATAGCAATTGATTTTTTACGCGTTTGCATTTTAAACACTTTTTGCTGCATGAAGAGAAAATAAGTTCTTTACAGCTTTCAGTGACATCGGGGACTGTCGTCCATATCGGTATATACTGAACGCCATCCATCTTCCATCCATAGTTGTCTGGTTTTGGAGGCACATATGTGTTATCCAAACAGTTCAGCCAAATGTTAGCTTGAAGCCGAGCACGCAACGAATGCTGCAGTAGTGCATCCTTGGTTGGCTGTATGTTTTCAATTGTCTTATTCTTCTTCGTGTCAAGATAACGTGTGCATTTATTCACTTTGTTTAGATGGGATGTGCAGTCATACATGAGGATAACGTACCTTTCTAACACCTTTACTATATCCTCATTCATCGGGGATTGGATCTAACACATTTGCCGAAATGCACCGTCCATTTTTCTATATTGCAGCCAAACCTTCCAAGCTGTTTTCTTGCCTACTCCATAAAACGCCGAAACAGTATCACACATGGAATACTGAAAGGCTTCTTTGTAGCTCTGGACATGTTTCCGCACATATATCATAAATTGCAATAAATCGTTTATATTTTCCTACACCGTAATCAATCCACAGTTCCTGAATGTTAGAGATTCTTTTAAACACACCTATAGCGATGGCTACCACATCCGAGTCCACTGTTCAGATGCATATTTTTTTATGACCATTTTCAGCTGAATGTCTCACATGCATTTAAAGTCGACCGTCTGCTTCTTCGTGCCAGGTGGGTGATAAATTGCTCACATCTAGAGAATTATTTGATCTCACGATGCGGACTTTGGTAGTGCAGACAATCTCTTTGTGTGCATAGCACTCCTGAATAAGTTGTCGTGCTAAAATATTAAATAGCTGTTTCTTGTTATCGGCATCATTTAGGAAATCCTTAAAATTTTTTGGAATGACAGTTGATAAGTTTGCACGTATGTGTATATTATTGCGATGACCTCCTCTCTTTTCCCTGGTATCATTCTTCAAGCAACCATCTATGTACCTGTCGAAAACGATGCTTACTCTAGATGTATTTCGTAGAATGTGATCAATGTATGGCTTAAACTTGGAGTTGTAAAAATCTGCAAATGTCTTGCACTTGTTGGCTCCAAGAAGCTGCACAACAGCTGCGCCATCTAGTATCATAGCAGTAAAAGCCGACATATCTTCCCTCTTTTCGAATTCAAGGCAGGATAAAACATCTGGTTTATTGCTTGGCTTACGTAGTCTACCCATTTCTAAAAAGGATGAAGAGAATTGTTGATTTTCATGCGCGAAGAAAGACTTGATGCCACTTTCTCGAGACTTAGATGCTGCATACAATTTGCGGAATATGTTTGCAAATTTTTAATTTTCTCTTTTGCCGACGTCTTCTTTCTTACTGGAGCAATAAATGCCGATACTTTTTTTTTAGGAATGGTATCATGGATTGATCGTTCCGTGGAATCAAGGCAATTATTACTTCCGGAATTATTTTTCTGCTGTCGACTCAAACTAAGATATCCCCTTCAAATGGATTACCCTGATCGTTTAAAACTGCGATGAGCTGATCTACATGTCTACGAAAACGATCATCAAATGCTTTAGTGTTTTCGTGATATTCTGGTAACGTCTTTATTTGTTTCCCACTTGAAAAAAGGTTCTCTTTAAACTTGCCCATTAATTATGATGTTATTAGACCAGCTACCACCTACTTTAACAAGGCAGTCTCATTATTAAGAATTTCTATTGCGCCACTATTTTTTTTACGATTTTGTTGTTTTGCTCATGGTATTAATCATCTGCGGCTGCTGAAAAGTGTGCATCTGTCCTTGAGCTGGTGAAGTGGCCATTACAAAACTTTGAATATACATCTGGATGACGTTTAGGAAAATCCTGAAGAGTTTGCAGGAAGACAGGTAATCATCTAGAGTAGTGGAGTGCATCTAAGGCAAATGTCCATGGGCATACATACTCCAATGTGTGCACAAACAATTAGAAATGGAATGCTCACGACTAAACATAAAAGCAGAGATTCCAATTCAATGGCAGTATCCCAGTACAGAAATTGTGGGGACTGGTTTTTTTTCGTTGCAATCCAAACCTTCAGCTTACTATTACATTCATTTTCGCTTATATCTTTGGCTATCTCTGAAAGCTTGCATTTTTAAACCATGCAAGGCAGCTAGAGTCACCTTATGAGCATGTGTGCTGATTTAAGACACGAATCTGCTACGCCAGTTGTAGTTATACCGGCATCTAAAAGAGCATTAGTTCACCCTCTGCCATTTAGCCATTTCCCCAGCATGTTTATGAGCATCATCTCTAGGTGGAGAGCACCTATCATCAGCATGATCTTGTTTTCACCATACTGGCTAGAAAACTTCCACTGCAGTTGTTTTCCAATGGCGTACACTGACTGGCCTGCCGTAATGACTGGGATTTGTCCAGGGTTCAATCGCGATGTTGCTGCTATGAAGACATCTATTGTGTGTCTTACCATGGCACGGTTCGCAATTTTATCAGGGAGAGGTGGAAGAAGTGTTCCAAAGCTTCTGGGAATGTGATTTTACGGTGGGAGTTTAGAGTGAAAGCATGCAAAGGAGACTCTGCGTTCTGGGTTTTCCATTTCTTTGGTACACACTAAGTTTTGTACAGAATTAAGCCAAGATTGCAGTATTGTTTGTGGCATGAGCATGTTATCCGAGAAATCGTATAGGTTAATGGTTGATAGCATTTGATCTTCCACGATTCGTCTACATGGGCCAATAGTGGTATAGGAGATAGGAAGCTTTTCGGTTATGTTCCTATCCCACCACGTTATAGTTACATTATTTTTGTCTGGCTTATCAACTGGGCTCTGAAAATGCTGAATGAGTGTTATACTGAAGCCATGGAAGAAAACTGTTGATGTTGACGATGACTGGTTGTGGTTAATGTTATCGATAGCAAAAGTAATGAATGCATTGGAAACCACTTGCAGGGGACACACTACACCATCTTCATCAGCATACTTTTGGCATAGAACATTAGGCAAAGTGGTGGTCACCTACTGTACACAGTCATATGAAACGTTTATTCCCAACCTTTATAGTTTGTCAATAATTTTCTTTTTCCCAGTAATGCCATGGATCATAAGACCCATGTATAGTCTCACTAGACAGAGAGTGCCGTGTCTTCTGTGTGCCATCACCATCAGATTTCTTTACACTGTTAAATCGGATCAGCTGGACGATGGAAAGGGCTGCTGTACGAGTGACATCTTCGTTTGATAAGGTACCATCAATATTTGGCCCTTCAAGGACCATACGAACAAATGTGTGCAACATCATCGAAATACAGTTTGTTGGGGTGAAGTGTGAGCTGAACTTACCTTGGAATTTTGGAAAATCAAGAAATAATCCTCGGAGCAAAATAGCTGCTGCCTGACTCAAGCACATACCATCACTAAAATCGTTAAATGCGGAAGCATCTGTAATAGCATCACTAACATTATTTTTAAAACTCAGTATAACTTCCCGACCAGACTTATCTGCCCTTAGTCTAGGAATAAAAGAAAGAAGGTTTTCCTTAAGACGCGCACGGTTCACATTATGTTCAACGGTAGAAACCCCCATATTTGACATCCTTTGAGCGACTAGCTTTTAATTTAATTTAAAAACACTACATAAGTGTACTAAACCATAAGCAATTTGCTGCAAGTTTGGTATTTGATGTTGCTCAGATGACTGTCTAAAAGATTACACACGGTTTAGAAATGATCTGTAGCAAGGCTTATGATATTTAGCCTTCGTAGCCGCCATATCTGTAGATGTAAGTTTTCAAATAAGAGTCTGGTCTTAACCTGTACTGCATGGCCATAGGTAGTTGGTCATAAACCTAGTGTTGATGACGCAGAAAGCACACCATCACTTCCATCACAAAAAATGCAAACTTGTTTAATGTCAGATGATGAACAAAATGAGCGAGTTGATGTAGAGCTGCTGCCTTCCCCTTGCGTCTTTGGGCAGCCAAACGTTCCATGTACTAATAAGCGCTGCAACTTTTGGTTATCATACTTATTTCGGCATGATTTTTGATATTTGCCATTATTTTGTACTAGGCTTTCAAAGAGGTCAATGCTGCTGGTGCAGGGAAGAGTACGACAAAGCTTCATGCTCTACAAATATGGCAACATGTATCGCTAAGGAATTGTAGCCTTCTTGACTTGGAGTGATAAGAGGCTACTCATTGGAACACTGGCATAAAATGCATAGATTCCAGTCCAAAGAAGGACCTGGAATATCCAGTGAGGAGTTAACTTCCACTACTTCATGTTTTCGTTTTCTGGACATTTCTTTAACTATCTGGTGCTAGAAGGTGTGTGTACTGGCAGAGATGTCAATTTAATTCACAACCTAAAAAATATGCAAATTTACTTCGTAAAAGTGATAAAACAACAATTTAAACTACCAAATTGTTACACTAGACATGTATTCGTGCATTTGAGAAGTAAATGAAGACTTTCAACGGGTTCAGCGACCTTGAAAACCTATACATAGATACCAAATGTATTGTTCTATGTCCGCTAGTTCTTGAGACATTACTGTTTCAGCATTTGCCCGACGGGTATCTTGGAAAATGGCTGCCCGGCCCCCAGGGAATCGGAAAAACTGGCCTTCCGGTCTTTTTCAATTCAGACAGTCGTATGGAAGTTGCATACCAAAGGGTTTGTTGGTGTCCGGAAGTAAAATATTTTTTCACGTTCAAGCCCACTTTTGTAAAACTTTAGATTATTATTATCAATTATTACTCCTATATATTTTATTTCAGATACACGACTTATTTTATTATTTTCAGTTTATGTTGTATCAACTGCATATATAGAAATTTCTAGATCTAGTTGATGATTGGTGAGATTACGACAGCTTTCGTGCTGTTCGGTACGTATACTTCCTAACTACTGACTTAACTCCATTTAACTTGCCAGTCTAAACAAAATTCTTGTGTTTTTTAAAGACTTTTGAATCCTTCTCTTAGCATGCACGAAATAATTCGCAGATGTTACCTCAAGTGGTTTGGATGAGAACATATTAGACCATTTGAGCAGAGACCAAGATCAGCTAGTATTACCCACATTTATTTTTTTCTTTGCAAACATCTGTATAAATTATTGTTAGTATATTTAGATTTTCTTCTGATACATTCTGAAACATCATTGCATATACCCGCGTAGAAAAATATTTAATAGTAAATTTTCAACGTCCTACTTTTTGTTTTCTAATTATTTTAGGGCAAAACTGTACGTAGAGTTTTTATAAAAAAAATTATATTGCATGTAAATGTTATTTGTTATATTCCTTTTTATTTTGTGCAAATAATTCTCTATCCTGAATACGTTGAAATGTTTTTTTCATTAAGGATTAACAAATCACTTTGCACAGACAGAGACCGAAGGGATTATTGTTAGATAGTGACAAGCCACATTTCAAATAAAATAAGATACATATACAGTGTGTAAAAAAGTAGGGCACAAATTCATTTATGGCGTTATTTTTAATTTTTCAAAAGAATGCTCGAGAACGTCGATTTTATTTATTTATCAGCAATATCTCAAGCAAGTAATCTTTGTTCCAAATATCAACGTTGCGTGAGGACGCCATTTTGTAAAAACAATTTATATACAAAGGGTACTTGTGTACTTTTTGAAACTCTTATATACACCGCCATAAATGAATTTGTGCTTTACTTGTTTTACACACCGTATATGTCAAATGAAAGCATCAAACAATGACAAGCTACGCATAATACAATTTCAGACGAAAATCAAAAGATGGCGCCATCAGCTTATAATCATTAAATAGTCATGTTCTAGCATAGGGCTGCTTTTGTTCCTATTTACTTCAAATAGTGACAAGCCACATAGAAAACATGACGACCAGCAACACGCATTTATCTTCATGTCACGACAAAACGGCGGTTTTACGCGGAAGTACAAGCAATTTAAGAACGGAAGCAGTTCAGTTAAGTAGTGGAAGTGATTTCCCAGTTGATGACAGTGACGCCGATCGCGATTATCTGCCAGAATCAGAGGTAAATGATTTAATTCCCAAATGAGGCATGTCACTATTTAGCAGTTGATAGATTTTTATTTTTTTAGCACATATTTTTCGAATAAATATTATTTGTTTGTAAGTCTTAGTAGAAAAAGACACGAAATAAATAGCAAATTAACTATTTCTGGGTAGATTTCATCAAGTTTTACGTTCTAGGCATGTGTTTTAGGTTTATTTTGGGGCTTGTCTTGAAATTAACAGTATTACGTGAGGAAAATATACAAAATTCCAGGAAATAACACTTGCAAATACAAAACTGACTTTTATTCTCTAAAAGATAAATAAATTACAACATTTAACTATTTTACATAAATATATTAACCTCACACCATATTTCCATGGTTACATTTTTATTAGTACCGTCCAACAATCACTGTTATTGTCGTCACCTTCTAACACTCCTCCTCAAGAACAGTGTTAATACCTTCCACTTTCATAAGTCCTAAACGCAAACGTAACTTCAAAAATTGTTCACTTGATAAAGGTTTTGTTAATATATCGGCCACCTGCTCAGTGCTCACTTGTACAAATATACTTGACGTCTACAATACCTTTTCCAGTTAGGTCTCTTACAAAATTGTACTTTACGTCTACATGCTTAAGACGACGATGTTCTCACTTATATAACAGATGGATACAAGACTGATTATCTTCAAAAACCTTTAATGGAATTGACAATGATATTCCAAAATCTTCTAACAACTTCTTTAACCACAACAAATCTGATACAGCCATTGCAAGAGCAATATATTCAGATTCAGTTAATAATAGTGAAACTGAAGTTTGTCTTTTGGTAGCCCAATAAACTGTATTACCAAACACCTTCATTAAAAATCCACTAGTTGATTTTCTGTCATATTCACTTCCAAAATCTGCATCAGCATAACAAAGTAAACTTTTTTTTTCACCTTTTTTAAACCATTAACCCAAATCCAGACTTACTTTAATATATCTTAAAATTCTTTTGAGCCCTTTCCATAATTGTTCTGTTTGATGAGTTTGGTGACTGCTAAAGTAATTGACTGCAGCACTCAAATCTGGCCTTGTAGTAATCATAACATACATCAGACACCCAATCAATTCTCTATAAGGTCTTGAACCATCATAAATTTCTTTTTCTTCAAGAATCAAAGGCTTTATTTCCATTGGAGGTTTTACTGATTTGCAGTCTTCCATGTTAAACCTTTCTAACAATTTACGAAGATAAACTGGTTGACTTAACACAATGCCTGTTTTAGATCTTGAGATATTTATTCCAAGAAATGAATGAAGTTCACCCAAATCTTTCATATGAAATCGTCTACTTAACGATGCTTTAACTAGATCAATCTTTTTCTTATCATTTCCA
>VTPC01004709.1:0-19172 GCA_011009095.1 Ignelater luminosus
TTTCTTTGAATATCAAAATAACACCTCTTATTGGAAAACCCTTTATCTTAATTCTATCCTAATTTTTACTTAGCATAAGTATAGTGTCCTGACTAGATTCTTAGATCTATCTATTGCAGCACTGTTTGGGTTTACGGAGTCCTACCTCTATCTTCAGTCTTTTTCTACAGCACTTGGTCTGATTCCTTCTTTGTCTTCTCACTATACGGTATTTATCTTCAACTCTCTCGCCTTGTGAGAGCCAGCCGGCTAAAGTTTTGTCTTGCCAAATGCAGAACTTGATTTCTCGTAGACGGACTTTGCTGGTAATCTTCTCGGATTATCATTTCACCCTCATTGATTGCAACTTCGTGAATTTATATCCTCTGCATAGCTAGTTTTTCTCCCAGGAAGATATCTAGCCGGTCTCGACCGTGATAGACTTGTACGGTACGGTGATGGCTCTTGGTGTAGCATTATGGAGGCCGCACCTAATTCTGAGGTTTCTGATGCTTGTTTTTTGTGCTCCCACACATTGTTTGTGGTTTTTCTGATAGATCCAACGTATTTGTATGATGTTATTTTCTGAATGTTCTTGATTTTCTGCGCTTTTGAATATCATCTAAATAGTTTTGCTTGGCGAAATAGTTAAAGCTAAAGTTTGTTTCATGGTTCATTCTTCTAATTGTAAGTCATGGGTGACTTGCACCACTCTTTGTTCTATTTGTCTTATGCTCTGGGTACGTCGTGTCGTCAGTATATGTAACAGTTTTCTCATTGTGGTTTTGCCTTGCAAGGAGAGTGTCCATACAAAAATTTCACAGATGAGGACCAAGTATGGATCTTTGCAGACAGCGTCTGGTTAAGTTTGAGGTGTTTTGATTATCTTTACTAGTTTATGTGGTAGGTTTTTTTCGTATAGGTGGTAGTTTGTTGCTCCCTGCCAGATCATTGCTTATGTTTATAAACAGTGGCTGTGTATTTTTCTTGGGTCTCTGACACTGTATTAACTAACTACGGCTTGTGTGGTACTCTTTTCTTTTCAAAGGCCGTACTAGTTTGGATGGTGTAGGTTTTCGTCATCTAAGTGCTTGTACTGTTTTTTATGTATTAATTAATCTCTCGGAAACTT
Source organism: Ignelater luminosus (assembly GCA_011009095.1). NCBI lineage: Eukaryota > Metazoa > Arthropoda > Insecta > Coleoptera > Elateridae > Ignelater > Ignelater luminosus. Next base: position 1,112 of record VTPC01004709.1, read on the forward strand.
GTCCAGTTTGATTTAGAATCGTTACCAACATACCTAGTTTCCAATATTGCGGGAATTATTTCAGAGTAAGGTTAGTCTGGTTGGGTAATCGATGATTACTGGTGAAACTGCTTTGAGAATTACTAATATATATTGTCCCAGCCTGGTGCTTTCTTGTTTCTGATCACCGTCATAGCTTTCAGGACTTTCTTGACTATCACTTCCGTGTACATGTCTACGTTCCAGCTGCAAGACGTGCATTTTCTCCTACTTGTAAGGTATCGTCTTCTTTATTGTTTTCTGCAGGGGCAGACCGCCAGCTTTGGGGGCCCTGTGTTAATATTGTTTGGGGGCCGAGTTTGGGCTAGTTGTGGAGAACATTTACCATTTTACTGATAAACTATTGTTTTATTTTATTTGATGCACTTGGCTATACTAAATCCGCCCCTAAATTGAATAACATAACAGTCTTCATATGAAACAATTTCACGGCACGTTTCAAGGTTTCTGTCAAGATATCTTCTCCCATAATGCCACATACAATTTAACCTTAGGATTTCATCATTACCTAAAGGGTACATTGTAAGGCTATGTTGATATCTGCATCTGAGATTTTGGTATCAAACTAAATGTGTCACTCAGCTACCTTTCCTTGTTTCTGATAATATTATGAAGCTGTTCCAATTAAATAATAAGAATTTTTATGAACTAGTATTAATTGGAATAATATCAGATTTTGATAAATAAAAGTAAACAGCAAAAAGGCTCACGTTGGTGGGACAAACTTTTATTTCAAAAGTAATTTTATGAAACTAGAAGAACTTTGGGTCAGTTGAAAAATTATACGTGTATATCAATGACCGATTACGAATACTTGGCTTTATTAATTGAATCAAAAGTCACAACTTTAAACAACAGAGGAGAGCAAGCAACTCGCTACAAAATACCCAAGGCTGCCTCTTGACAAGACAAGTATCAACTTTGCCAACCATACCTAGCAAACTTTAAATTGTTATTTTTATTTTTTTCTGACCGCACAGGGGGCCCCTTGATTGAACGGGACCCCTGGTTTTTTGGCAGTATTTTTTCAGGTGAATCTGTGTACCCTTTCATCATTCTTCAGTGTAGTTCTCATCACCTACTTTTTGATTTTTCGCGTTGTTCTTTACCGAGGGTTTTCACTTAAGTTTTCTTGGATGGATTTTTGCCAAGGGCCTTTTCTTGCTTTTTCTATGGCTTTTATCAGATGCACATCTGCTTGTCTGTGTTACGCTAGATATAGTATTTCTCTGTTTTCGTTGTACCTACCTTCTGGGGTTCTTAGCTCGTTCAGTCGAGTGATCCACCTGTTGATCTATGTGGTCTGGGATGGGTGCCCATAGGAGTCTTTCTAATGCTCTCTTTAATTGTTTAACCTTATTTAGAAGATGTTGGTTAGAATTGCTAAGATCGAAAACATATTAGGGCTTTTTGTGATAAGATTGTGATCATTTTTACAGTAAGTGATAGCGTGAATCCATTTTGTAATGCTAAAGTGTATGGATTATCAGGTTGATTTATAATTGTGAATTATGGAAGTATTTCTTCCGTGCTCTAGTCGACTGTACCACTATACGAAGTAGAGGACTTTCCGTTAAAGATTGGGACAATTAAAAATAGTCTTAGGCATAAAAACAACAATAGCTTAGTGTTACCTATATCTCAAATCTTGCAGTCAATACTTTCAAAATTAAGACAGGAGGTAAGAAAGCAATTTTATTCACATACTATAATGAAGTTATAAAGGTTTCAGTCAGTCAGAAGATTCCGTCAAAAAACTATTTATACGGGGGCATTATAAAATTGAGTCTCATGAATTACAATTTTAAGCACAAAACATTCAGAATAATCTAAGTAATTGATATTTCAGTAGGACTTGATGTTCTTAAATCTAATAATTTTAACTGAAGCATCAAAAAGATTAAAAGAATTGATGAATTCTGAACCTGCATATACCGTATATCAAAAATGTATATGCAATAATCTGTGTCATAGGGGCATAAAGACTTACAATTCTTCAACAAATTTCTTAAGCTTTTAGATTGTAAATTTACAGTTAAACTTAAAATTAGGATATCCTGTAGAAAAATTATTCTGAGGCTTTACCTGCTCGTTTTTTTAAAACATTGTGGGTAAAACACATATTAAAATATGACAGCCGTTTTATCTAAGGGCAGACATAACTGCAATTTTATTGTTGATAATTATTGTATAAGATCGTATCCATTTAGAAAAAGAGACTCATTTAACATTCTATGGCAGACAGACACGAATTACAATTAGTAATGAATTCTGATAAAATGCCTGCAGTTGTCATTGAACAATGCGTGCCACCGGGACTAGCACTGTTCTGCAAATTTAACGCCGTATTAAGAATTTACATGCATTTCAATAAAATACACATGCAAACTTTAAACACGGTATTTACATTTACGAACAGACCTTTTATATGAATGCGCTCTCCATATTTATGTGGATACTTAAAAATCGTTACGCCGATCTTTCGATCTCCGCACACACCTCGATAAGATCTTTGCTCCGATTTATTCGTTGTACGTGCGCCACAAATTCAGATAAATTTTATATTTATGTATGTATTCGATTCTTTTATTTATTAATATTTACCTTATTATTTATTTGTTACAGGATGGTAAAAGGTTATTCGTTGGTGCTCCGGGTAGTTGGTACTGGCAAGGTGGGTAATTAAAATCTTTTCCACTTTTAGTCTAGTCATAAGAAAATCTGTTTGTTTACTTTTCAGGATTAACATTATAATTTTGTCTTTTAGTAGAAATAAATGTTTTTCAGAATTAGACATGTAAGAATATGTTTCAGGCCAAATGTATTCCATCGATCCAATGATCAAATTTCCATTTCATCCAGGAATATTTGGAGAAGAGTTTGGCTACGACTCAAAAGGTACAAAATAAAAAGTTCTGCGAATTACATAACAATATTGACAAAACCATCTCACAACTTAACAACTTTTCTAAAAGAAATTAATTATGCCGAGGAAAGAGTTAACGATATTTAATAATAATACAAAAGAGGCAAAGGTGTAGGAAAGATCTTCCAACTAAATATTAATTAAGTTAAATTTAAGAAACCGTAATTATAGGCCTTTGGGCAAATGCAAGTCATTATATTTTAAAAGGGTTTTTAATTTGCCCCAGCACGATTAATGTAGTTGTTACAAAGGTGATGAGTCGGAAATATAAGCAGAACGAATTCAATCTCGAGACTTTCTTGTTGTTGTTACATGTTAGGACAGTGTAACCATCTGCTCTTGTTAGTTTAATCGGGCAACGGTTAATTATTTTTTATGTTTCTATCAAATGTAGATCATTCTCTAATATTTTTTTTCTATAAAATTGACATAATCACAGATGAATTGCAAAACACACAATTGCTGTGTGCATGAACGTGTTGTCCTAGATATAGTGTTTTAGTGGGCATGTTTAAGTGCTTTTAGAAAACGCAGATCTATAGAATGCAGTTTTTTATTTTGCAATGATTTAAGTTTATCATAAACTCTCTCTGCTCGTTTTTCTTGTAAAATCTATCATACAAAACTATGCCCGAGAAAAAACTAGTCATAAACTCATAACAGATTTACTCATTCAATACAACTAATTTCGTTAAATAAACTCCAATGGATCAGAATCAAATACATAACATTGATTTAAATAGAGTTTCTTCAGAAACAGTTTCTAGATCAGCTTATGTTCTGTAATTTTGGGTTATCTAGCCTGCCTTCCAATTCTATTTATTCTTTTTTTTTCAGTTTCGACTTCGTTATCTTCATGAATGTAAACATTTGAGTTAATGAGCAATTTAAACCTAGAATATAATGAAAATTCAAATACAAACAACCAGCGGCAGATAATTTAGACTTCAGACTTCGAAAAGATGATTTGAAAGCTTCAGAAGTAGTTGGTCTAGATGTACTAATTGATTGGTGTCAATTGCCAATTGTTTCAAAAAGAAATTCAAGCCTTATGCGGAACAGTAGCGGCATTGACATTAGTAGGACATTAGATGGACAAACACCTGCTCAGTATTCAGATAGATAAGTTATGATCAAACCATACAGTCAAGATATAAGAAAAAGAAAAGGGCATTTAACCAATCATGACTTCTTTAAAACTAGCAGCTTTTCCCGTGTAGACAAGAGGCTATGAATCTAATAATTAGATAAGGATTAGAGATTTGTGAATTTATTAGTCAGAAAAGCCCAAGGTCAAGAGCATTATCTGTCTGTAAGTTTCTGATAGCAATACCTGAGGTTTTACATGCTTAATGTCTTTGACAAGATGTAACCATACATTAGTATAGGGGTGGGCTCTCGAAACTGGCCATTATTAGCGTTCTACTGGGGTCATGTATTACCTAATCCTTGAAGAACCTTGACACGACTACTAGTAGACGAAGTGAAAAGGTCGACCTTGGTTTCCGCTGTCGCAAGTGTTTTTGCTGTAGTCATTCTGCTTTTTCTCTTCTTCTTCTTTAAACCTTTTTCTCTATCCAGTCTCTTCTTTGTTTTTCCACTGTTCTCTGTTCTTAGCTAGCCTGCACCATATTAGTCCTGCATAGTTTTTGAGATCATCACGTCTTCCTCTTGGTCTCTGGTCATCCTAGGATTGTTATTCCACCTGTTATCTTCGTATCTTTTGTTAGGTCCTGCCATTGCCATTTGATTCGGGCTGCATGTTCTGCTCCATCAATAACTTTGATTTTATATCTGGTCCAGCTATTTTTCTATTTGTTTCTTAAAGTGACTTCGACCATTTGTCTATTCATTCCACGTTGGACTTTACGGATTTTATCTAGATTGGATTGGGTAAATGTCCAAGTCTAGGTTCCATAAGTGAGAACAGGCAGCATGCAGCTGTTGTTCACTTTTGCTCTAAAGTGCATTAAAATCTTTTGATTCTTTAGCACGTATGATAGGTTGCCAAAGACTGCCATTCCATTTTAATTCTGCGTCCAATTTCAACACTTTGGTTTTGCTTTCCTAACTTGACTAGTTGTCCTAGGTATAGGTACTCCTCAACTTGCTCTATCTGTGTGGTTCTAATTTCTACTGGTGAATTATCATCAGAATTATCACCACTTTTGTTTTCTGAATCTGATATGTCATGCAACTCATTGATAATCTCTTGTAGATCTTCATTATCCGCGATCAATACTATATCGTCTGCGAACTTTAGATGGTTCAGATGTTTACCATTTATTAGAATGAAATTAAATATTGATACAGTTACACATTTATAAATATTCTTGAGCAATGAATACATACAGAACATTGCTAAAGTCATTCTGCTACTATTGCAAAAATAAGCATAGTTAACAAATGAGAGGTCAATATTCCAGGTCACAAATTTACTGATGAATGAACGTTGAAATTTTGTGCTTAAAACTATAAATCTGTTTACTCATTTTATATTGTTACCATTGCAGTATCTACAAAATATAATTTGAAATCGTCAATATGCATTTGCTTCCTTAGGGAAGGTACAGAAACACATAATTAGTGAAACATTGCGAAATGAATGACAAAAAAGAAATGATGAATCAGGCCAAATCTCACAAGTTGCAACACACCCGTAATAAAATGGTGATAGTAATCGTTGTTATAGGATTATATTCTCTTTAGCAAAGGTGGTTGTTAGTATGGTAATGTAATGTATGGTGGTCTTCTTTACTGTAATGCCCGGTGGTTGTTGTAGAGCGACAAGTGGTGACTTGAAGACGACTGTGCTCTTGGTGGTTAGTGTTTCTATAAAAATATTTTGCAGCAAAGTATTATATTGGTAGGTTTGAAACTGAACTGGAAACTTTTTAACTAATCCTCTGCCCAGGCAAACATTTGCTAACCCAAACCACATTTCATTAGTGATAAATTGCAGCTTTGTGAAAATTGATTCGCATGACATAAGTACACTGTGAATTACTTCTCTTGTGGCCCGCGACACATCTTGAAACCTCGGGCTTTGGTTGCTCACCGTTGCAAACCTTTGACTATCTAATGTCTCCAACAGTGTATTAGCGGCCGTTTTGTTTTGTTGACGATGAAAGGTGAAATATTTGTTTAAATATTAGTTGAGATTATGCGAGCTGGGTTACACTTACTAATTTATTGTAACCAAGGAAGCAGAAAGAATATTGATGGTTTGGTTTATGGTAACAGATGATTTTGTCGAAAGATGACAGTCGTCCCGTCGTCGTTGCAATAGTTATTGTCAAGAGGGAGAAAAAAAGAGAGTATAGCACAGGCAGGACAGCATCAGTCTTATTTTAGGAAAATACTCCTCTTTAGCCAATTTGGTGGTTGGTTGGTTTGATGAATTAAGCTGCCCTACATGTTGTCAGGCACGACTTCAACAGCCGCAAGCGAATTCAACGAACTTTTCAGAGCTACCTCACTGAAGTAGATCTTTCAATAGGATTGCAACAGTACTTATTTTTTTATAGTGGACATGTTGACTTTGAAGAGATTCGAAACGCGAATCGCCGGTCAAATTCCAAACTTTTGCAGAAGAATGAAATTTATCAAGTGTATTACTCTCGGCCATATACAGAACGCGGAGACTTGATGAAGATTGGCTCGAAGTCCAAAATGAGAATGTGAAGGCAAGAAAGAATTTGAAGTAATTCGGGGCCCGTATAACAGAATTTAAGAAGATCTTGGTAGTTCTAGATGAGATTTCTTTGCTGCTCGAGAACTTGCTCTGAATGATGGACCAGACTGAATATGGCAGCATCTACTACGGGATGTTAAATAGAACGGTCATGCCCGGTATCGCTAGTTTCCATGAAATTATACATGAATTGCAGTAATGCCGCATTGTGTCTTTGGCAAAAAGTTAGAAACGATTAAGTTCACTATGAAACAGGACAATTTGATCACCATTAGCTAGCGATTTTTAATTACGATTTCTTCGTGTAAAGCTGCCTTTGGTATTCCAAAACTGATCTGTTTTGGGAGGCGTGACAGGGTTTTAATTATCTTGGGGCGATAAACACTGAAAGAATTCAAAGTCCTGAAACAATGGTACATTCAATGGAAGGATTTGGAAAAAAACTAAAAGGTTAAAAGCTTGCAAATTCTGGATCTTCATCATTATAAGAGACTACAATAACGGGTATACCTTTAGGTTTATGACAGCAAGATAATAAATCACAAGGTTGGAGGCTTCATGACTATCTGAGCTAAAACCATTCATGTGGTTTCATCCACTTTGCTAGAGTGTAGCTCAGCTTGCTCTTGCTCTTCTGCGTGCATTCATTAAGGGAATTTCCTTCTGTGATTCAGAGAACGGTGTCCATAAGTCTTCTTGTTGAAGCCTGTTCTATTTCCAAACGAAATTGTCTAGCGTAAATAATACTTCCCATTTTTACTATAAACAGTAATAATCTTTTGAAGTATGGAAATTGAACGATTTCACTCTACAATGAGACGCAACGCAACTTGCTGATTTCGCAGAGTTTAGAATAATTAAAGATAAAATAGCAAATTAATCGGGCTTTGCAGAAACTGTACCAAAAGTTAGATAGAATGACATCAATTAGCATTTTGTGTTCATGATCATAGTTGAGTGATACTGAATAATTTAAGGCGCAAGTCTAACCTACCACTCTACAGGATTTATATCGATCAATGTCGTATCCAATTTGAACCTACTTTATACCGTCTCATCATAACATCCCCAGGTCAGTAGCTCTGGAAATATTACTATTCTTGCTTCTTAGGGTTGTAGTGAGGTTTTCTCAAGACTTTAGAAAAAGATATCTACAGCTATTGTGGTATCATGCGGAAACAGCTTGGAGTGTCTTTTGTTTTAATTAAATTAGAAAGTTTGTTAGTGATTTTTTCAATGCAAGCTAATAAATGTTCTTCCGAGCTTATCATCACAGTTTATTGTTTCTTTAAGAGTTTTCGTATCGAAGTATCCTACATTTAGTTTGGATTACTTTCTGGGGAACATAAATAAATAAGCGAATTCCTTGCCTTTGCTAATCAGGAAATTAAAAGGGAGGAAAATTTAAACATCACAATTGGCTCTATTAAACCTTCTTAATCATATGCAAGACAACCTAGACTGATCATTCTAATTTCTGTAACAGTTTCTTTTTCAGGTTAACATTTCAGCGCTTTCAGTGATGGTGACAAAGCATTGCTTTATGTAACACATTAATGAATTTAATTCATGTTTTAATATGTTTTGATGTAGATCATTTAATTAAACAATTCTTATATATCTTTTATCTTGCCTAAATGATTAGACAAGAAAACAATTAAATTATCTACATTGGCTCGGTTTCTACTCTCCTTTCACTAACTAATGAAACTTCTTTAAAACTTCAAAGAAGTATAGCTTTGCCTGATCTTAGCAAGAAGAAAAAAGACAAAATCAGTTTCCATAGTAATTAGAGAACGTTTAAGTTTAATGGCGAGAGCAGAAACCGATCCATTGACTTTAATCATTGCATCCATTATAACAGGACACTATGGACGCTGTAACACCAAAATCACAGGGCTGTCTAACAACTGACACATCGTCCTTTCTTTGATGTTTTTTTAATGTTTAATAATCATCAATGTTATATTTTTGGTCTTATCGTTTACATCATAATATTACAAATTATTTTTTAAATATTAATGCGAAGGTGGCGGTTTTAATGCAGTAGATTCTACTACCAATCAAAGGTAAAAGATCCGTCATCTCACAATAACAATAATACATTAAACATGTGTTAAAATAAGGCCAAATAGTTAGTAAGGTTTAATTTGGGCAATTTATTATTTATCTATTTTTGTTTTAATTTCTGTTAGGATGGTTTCAGTTAGCTTCAATAGGTTTAGTGCCTAAATGTTTCCAAAAATTAAATTTTAATTGATCTCACTTTTTGAAGTCTCAATTCGTCCAAGATTTCTCAAATGATGCTTTTTTAATATTCGTGCTTTATATATATTAAGCTATAAGCGAGACACAAATAGTATTTGTTGATATAAACGCTTTGAGTTTTTCATTTAAGCTTGACAAATGGGAAATGCTTTTGCAATTTGAGTAAACCAAAGTTGGGAAAATTGAGACTTTAGAAATTCCAGTTCTTCTTATTATTAGAATAATATATTAATTACTTTAACTGATTTTACCTTGCCACAACTGAAACTTATTTCCAAAACTTACTTATTTTCAAGCTTTTTAAAATTAATGCCTTTAGGTGCTTCTTCTGTATTTGGCCTTGTTTGCACGTCTTAGACTAGCAGCTTCCAGTGATATAGCCTCGCAATATAGGTGTCGTGTTGTCTCCATACGACATACATCTACATTCAAATCTGATTTTCAGGACAGTTGATCCAGCAAAGTCTGGATAATAGACCTGCTACAACGTCAACACCCGAAGGTCCAGCTACTGATGATAATTCATATTTGGGTTACTCCATGGTTGTTGGCGACTTTAACGGGGAAGGTGTTCAAGGCGTTGCAGTTGGTATGCCAAGAGGAGGTGATATGCTACAAGGAAAAGTTAGTCTTAATATCTTCATAAAAATCGTTTACGTAAAATGAGTTTTGTATCCAGGTATTACTATATACGTGGAGTTTAACGAATTATATTAATATTACTGGAGAACAATTAGGAGAGTATTTCGGTTACGCAGTAGCAGCTTCGGATGTTGATGGAGATGGTAGAGATGACTTAATTGCAGGTGCTCCTTTACATACAGAACCAAATACTGAGAAAAAGTATGAAATGGGTCGGGTTTACATCTACTATCAAGGACTTAATGTAAGTAAAGAATTTTCTGTTTCTCTTATACTATGTAACATAATATATTGTAGGGGGAGTATTCGAGAAAACACATACTAGATGGAAAAAAATCAAAAGCTAGATTTGGTTTATCTTTATGCACTTTAGGAGATTTAAATTTGGACGGATATGGAGGTAAGTCCTATGACAGTACTTTAAAGATATATCATATGATTATTATTTTGTGTCAGATTTCGCTGTGGGAGCTCCTTACGATGGTCCAAACGAAGCTGGTGCTGTTTATATATTCCAAGGCTCAGCAAGCGGTGTTATAGCAAAATATTCACAGGTCATTTATGCCGAAAGTGTTCAAGCAAGTCACGTTGGTTATTCTCCTTTAAGTACGTTTGGATTTTCCTTATCTGGAGGTCTCGATTTGGATGGAAACGATTATCCTGATCTGGCGGTTGGAGCTTATCTATCAGACACAGCTTATTTCTTTAGGTAAAACAGAAACAATCTGCTGTTTATGAAGATAAAGAATTCATTGTTTCAGAGCGAGACCTGTAGTCAAAATAAATGCTTTAATTAGATTCCTACCAGAAGGAGTACGAACAATAAAATTGGAAGAAAAGAAATGCCCCAAACCAGGTTCTACTGTTTGGGTAGCATGTACTGAAATCCAAGTCTGTTTAAATTATACAGGAATAGGAACGCCTAACCGAATTGGTACATATTCATGTTTTAGTTTATACCTAGAATGTGCAATGACCACATTGAATTTTCAGAATTGGATTTATATTATCATTTGGATTCACTCAAAACTGATTATTCTCGCATGTATCTAGGAGCAGACTATGGAAAGGAAGTAACTAAAAATGTAGTTCTCTTTAAAGATGCTCAGGAGAATTGTCAGGAAAGGCATTGGATTTATCTAGATGTGAGTTTCAAGCAATAATTAATAAAACTAAAAAATGACTTTTCTTCCTTTTTTTAGGACCAAATTGTAGATAAGTTAACTGATTTAGAGATCTCACTGAACTATTCTTTAAGGGAGTCTTATTATCAACAGACTCAACGTGATCCAAGATCAATTTTAGTACCCATAGTCGATTTATCCCGACCTACGATAGTTAATGATTCTATAAGTATCTATAAGAATTGTGGATTGGATAACGTTTGTATCCCAGATTTACAATTATCTGTCAACACGTAAATATTACTGAAAACATAACTATCACAGCTACTTAACCTTGATTATTTGCAGGACTGTCAATAGCTATGTGTATGAAGTGGGAAAATCACTGGAATTCGACGTTATGATTAAGAATGTAGAAGATGATTCATATAATACCAAATTTTTTGTACACTTTCCAAAAGGAATCACTTTTAAGGTAGCAAGCAAAGATGATGGAACTAAACTCCCATGTTCAAGTATTAATGAAACACTTTTATCATGTGATATTGGAAATCCACTCCCGAAAAGTAGCGTGGTATGGTCTTGCAAGAAGCGGTAGTAATCATAAAGGGTCATTACACTTTTGTTTTAGATACGTTTTAAACTGAAAGTGGAACCATTACCAAGCCAAAAGATATTGGAACCAACGTACTTCTTTTTCATGAATGTTACTAGTGCAAATCCTGAAAATAGTACAACATTAAGTGATAATGCACGCAATGTTTCTGTCGATATATTGGTGAAAGCCGTTTTAGCAATTGAAGGGTAACGTATGAAATATTTTCCTATTACTAGATTAGTTATTTTTGATTAACCGATCAAATCCTCAGTTCTTGAAAGAAATTCTGAATGCTCTCCCCAAAATTACATAACTTTCGAGTCTGACCAAGTCACATTTTGGAGAATATTGGTTTGATGATAGGATGAAAAGGAATGTTGGCTTTGTGTACTTTTTAAAAACCATATACCCTTAAGCCTTTTGATTATGTGGTGTTAGTTGACGTCGATATTGACATCCTGAAGTAACCTCAAAGATTTAATAAGTGGAGTGCCTTCTCATTCAGTTTTGGTGAAAGAAATGTAACTTTGTTTGAACTTGCATTTTTTTAATACAACTCTGTATCCTTGAAGATTTTGTTTAATGAGCACTTTGTTTCTTTTCATTTTTACATAGTCTATATCATACTTCTAAAGTTTTTGTAAAGAAAACTCTATTGCATTCGACGCACAGCGAAATTTGACACTTTTGAAAGCCTCAAGATTTTAGAATGAGAAAGAGAATTGATGACTGATTCATAACTGTTTTGAAGTCTTTTGTGGACGTTCGTTGGTGTGAACACATTCTTGTTAGATCAAGTAATCGAATCTTCTAATTTCTGAACTTTGAGCTACATGAAAACTGAACCTGGTTTGTTTCTAATATTCAACTGGGTTAAAGGTTACGTTCCTTTGGTAAATTTACTTTTCTGTAAGGTATATGGTTATGGTTTTATCATGGATGTCTAATTTTTGGCGTTTTGAGGCGATCATGATTATTTTAAAACCTTTGCGTCTATATTTTAATTACTACTGGCAGACTGACACTTACCCTACAAATTGGTCTCTGCAGATTTCCACGTGTGTGGGGGCTTTATCTGTCAAGATGTGGCTTTCAAGTATGAACCATGGTAAATCATGATTACACTTTACGAATTTCCCTTTTGGTGTCTTGATAAAATAAAATAAATCCAAAACCATCACTTTGATGTTAGAAGTAAACTTTCAAAGTCCATACTAGAAATAATTGCAAATATCTTCGTTATAGAAAATCAACACCCCCAAGCGTTTATTACAACTTATCTCAATACCAATCCGCTGAAATCAAATCGGATATAGAAATAGGACCATCAGTAATTCATTCCTACACAGTCACCAATAATGGCCCATCTGATGTCGAAGAAGTCGAAATATTTATTATCTGGCCGATGGCAACTTCGGCAGGTAAAGATATGTAATCTTATATTGATTTCCAAATACATTTTTGCTTTTATATTTAACAGGCGAAGATTTACTGTATTTGCTTGAAGCACCACATACCCTTGGGGGTGTTAAGTGTGATCCAGTTGATTCTAACTACAGGGAATATCCGGTAAGATACTAATGAAATATCATTTACCTTCAGTCGTTTATTCTGTTTATTGTAATTTAGCTGGCACTTCAAAAAAATGTATGGAATGCAATAAATATAAAAGAAATAAATGGTTCTTCTGTGAACATTATCACGCGTACTTTAAGTAACGTAACATTTTATAACCTGCAAGGCAAGAAATTACAAGAAATAAAGGTTATTGGTGAAAGGGAAACTAAAGAGTATTGGGATGAAATTACAACAGCTGCTAGTCGATTTTCTGAACCTGTAAGAGTTCGTAGTAATAGCAGCTCGCTTGTTATAAAATATGAACATGGGAAAGAGTATGAAACGGTAGTTGATCATAAACAACCTAATGATCCAGCTAATTATGCCGAATATAATATAGATACTAGTACTATTACAGTAATTAGATATTACAGAGGACCAGGAAATCTCATTCATGAAGAAAATATTACAGCTGAAACTGGATCTAAACTGTATAAAGAACATATCGAGAGGGCAAAATTAAGGCTTGGTCAGCCTCTGCTTATTGAAACAGAAACAACTAAACGTCTAGATTGTAAAAATTCTGAGGGAAAGGTAATACATCAACAAATCTTCACTTCAAAAGGCAAAGAAGTTCCTGGTGGCACAGAATCGACGGTTGTGACTTATTACACGGTTGTTACTTTCCACAGTTCTGATGGAAGCGTAATAAAGCAGGAAATAATAAAAGAAGAACCAAGATCACACGCTTACTGGGAACAAATTAACGAAATTATTAGTAAATATCAAATGCCTGTCCATTTTACAGCAAATACTACTAAGATTGTTAAACATTATATAAATGAAAAAGAAACAGTTCAACAATTTCTTGAACCTATACTACCCCATGAACAATCTATTACGCCCCAACATAAAACTACAACTACGGTTACAGTGAAAACGGCTAGAGGAGAAACACGCACTCACGCAATAAACGCTGAGAAAGGCTCGGAAGAATTTAATAAACAATTTAATGCTATCGTAAGTACTTATACAGCACCTTTTACAGTTATTACAGAAACTATTGTAAATATTACGTATCTTAATAATAATGGCCAATCAATTCATACTGGAATAATTAAGGAAACTGAAGAACAATATTATAGAATTACACAAGCTGAAACCAATAGTACCACTACAATATCAACAGTGCTGTTTTATGATAATCGCGGAAATTTGATACGCCAAGAAGAAATTAGAGACAACCCAGAATCGACTGCTTTTTGGGACAGGGTAAATAGAATTGCAGGTGAATATCACCAGCAAATTAGAATTCTCGTGACTACTAGAACAAAGATCACATTTTATGTCAACGGCCAACCGGTTAGAACTCAAGATATTGGACAACCACTTGAGACGGCTTACACGACGCAAATAGCTACAACTGTTACTTCAATTACAGTTCACAACTCTAAAACTAGCAGGATTCTTCAAGAACAAACTATACCTGTCGAAATAGGAACAACAGCTTATAATGATTATATTAAGAAAATTATTAATTCCTTCAGAGATCAACCTATCACTATTGTCACCAAAACAACATACACAATTACATATCGTGATTCTACTGGCAGGGTAAAGTATACTGGAACGTCGTACAAAGAAGAACGGCAATCTCATGAAGGGACTATATCAACTACTACTACCCAGACCCGTATAATTACGACAATTCTATTTTATGGCCCTGAAGGAAACATATTACATCGAGAAACTATTTCCGATTCGCCAGGATCTGCAGCATATTGGGAACGCATAAGAAATGCTATTGTTACTTTGAATGTTCCTTTAAATATCTATACCAATACTAGTGAAAGTACTACATATTATATAAATGGCGTAGAAAGTCACACTGAACATGTTGCTAAAAAAGCTGGAAAATACGATGAACCATTTACACCTCAAATTGAAATTAGTAATGTCATTACTTTTTATGATTCAAATAGGCAAGTTATAAGTCAAAGAACATTAAATGGAGAACTAACTGCTGAAGACACTGCTAGACTCTTGGCCGATTTTAATCGAGCACAGCGTGGACAATTTACAATGGAAACAAATACCACGAAGACAATTACTTATGTTAGTAGAAACGGAAATGTATTACATTCTGATGCAGTTTGGTTTTCACCAAAACCAAATACTGACTATCGGACTAAAGTAGTTACCGAAACCACATTTACTGTCTACGGACCTGACAGAAGAACTATTATTCATCAAGAGACTATACAGGGTGAGCCTGGTTCGACCGCATACAACAATGTAGTCTCGAATATCATTAGTAAATATCCAGGTTCAATTACTATTTATACTAATTCCACGAAAACCATAACGTATTATAATGCTGAAGGAAGATCAGTTGAAAAGAAAACCATACCTGAACCACGTTCAACAGTTCAGCAAGAAAGTACATCGACTCATGGACGTGGAACTACGTCCATAATTTTTTATGGTGCTGATGGTAAACCCATACATCGTGAAGATATACAAGGACTACTTGGACATGAACTTAATGCCAAATTGAATGAAATTGCTAGAGGATATGAAGGAGTAATGAAAAACTATGAAGCCCAATACACGCAAGATAGAAACGTTGGAGGATCAGTAACACACGTAGACACTCCATATCCAGGAAACAGGCCTCATTCAAGTGGTCATCACTTTACAGATTTTGGTACAGCCCATAACCAGGGGCAAACTCAGTGGAATACTGGATACAATAATCAGAGTTATCAGTATAATGAAGGAAGACAAAGTGGAGGATACGATCAAAGATATGGCGGTTCGTTTAATTTGCAAAGTTTAGACGTTAATCAACATGATCTAGGATCATTTGCCAAAGGAGGCCAAGGTTTTAGAACAGGTGGAATTGATTTAGGAATTAGCAGTGGAGTCATAGATCAAAATGTTGATGGACAAGCTAGAAATAACTTTGAAACGAGAACATCTTATGATGGAAGCCATAACTATTTAAGTGGTGTTCAAACTCATGGAACATACAGGCATGATTCTAGACAGCATAATGGTAGAAACAAGCGACAAGTAGATACTACAGATAATGATATCAAAAAGCTGAGCAACTGTGCAACCAGTAGATGTGTTACCATTAGATGCGTAACTGGTCCCATAAAAAATCGACACGAAGTTCACATTGCTTTGAGAGCACGAATTAACGTTCAAACTCTTAAGAATGTAAGTTCTTAACAGTTAGGTAAGACTCACTCCTCTATATATTCTTTAAATTCTTTTATAGATAAGTACGACACAGCCAGTCGACATTCAATCGATGCTGTTGGCCAGAATAAGTCATTTCCAAGGAATTAGCGGTTTACCTGCCCAGAGACTTCTGTACCGTCAACAAATTATAACATCAGTTATGGCACCAAAACCTGATGTTAAACCTGATATTGTGCCATTGTGGGTCGTGATTGTGTCAGCTGTGGCAGGAACTCTCATTCTGTTGCTGCTTATATTCTTACTACACAAGGTAGGATGTTTCTATTTGTTATTTTACTGCATGTAATTAAAAATATAAATAAGTTGGGAGGAATTAAAACGAATTCGCTTTATTTACGTACCTTAATGGATCTGTCATCTTTGAAGACATTTTTAGGCATGGCTGAAACTCGCCATTCGGGGGGCTACGGCCAAAATGGGCTCACCCAACTTTCTATTTCTAGACAAGGTTGAAATTTTCCTTTTAAGATTTTTAAAAAACTTAACCTTACTTACGCCACTGACTAGAAACAAATTTAAATTTACTTTATATTCATATTTACTTTTTCTTACAGTGGATCAGCTAGGTTTAAATTAAATTTACTGCATACATTTACCAAAAATATATGTGCAACGCTATTTTTACCTAAGGCAAACTAACGTGACACATGCCCACATGCCCAGGGCCTCATTGAACTTAAAGGAATCCACTTATCAACTTTTGACTTTTTGCTCGACCAAGGCCAAACAAACGGTAAAGCAGCGCCCAAGCCTAGCAAAATTGTAGTTCTCAGCTCAAAAAATATCGTACTGGGACCATTACCATTTGCTTTTGTCTTCTTTATTGTTAGAAATGTCCAAACTGAAAACTAGTTTAGACTAATCATACGAGGTCTGTTCAAAAATTATTTATTTTTCATGAATATCTATTTTGTCCCCTTCAAAGTAATCCCCATCAGATATACACTTGTGCCAACGTTTTTTCCAATCCTCGAAGCACTTCAAAAAATCATTTTTTGTGATCTTGTTCAGCTCCTCCTTCGATGCCGTCTTTATCTCCTCAATCGTAGCGTAGCGTCGTCCTTTCATGGGCCTCTTCAGTTTCGGGAACAAGACAAAGTCACAGGGGGCCAGGTCTGGGGAATACGGTGGCTGCGGCATCATTAGTGTGTTGTTTTTGGCCAAAAATTCGCACACAAGCAACGATGTGTGAGCAGGGGCGTTATCATGGTGCAAAAGCCAATTTTTGTTCTTTCACAAATCCGGGCGTTTCTGGCGGATTGCTTCGCGCAAATTACGCATAACTTGCAGGTAATATTCCTTATTGACCGTTCTACCCTGTGGCAAGAACTCATGATGCACCACGCCCCTGTAATCAAAAAAAACTGTAAGCAAAACCAAAAGCACGCTCTTCGTCGTTCACATCTTCTCGGCCCTCTGAGAACATTTTGTACCACCGATAAACATTGCTTCGGTCCAAGGTAGCTTCACCATATGCCACAGTCAACATTCGGAATGCGTCCGCGCACTTAATTTTGTTTTTCACACAAAATTTGATACAGATTCTTTGATCCATTTTTTGGAATAGGCAAAAATCGAAGACGAGCCAAAACACGTCCAAGCAAAACAGCTGTCAAAAATTAACTGAACATTCAAAATGGCCGATCTTATTGGCATAAGTGAGGGACATGAGTACCAACATAACGCCACAAAAAAATCGAATATACGTAACCCGCGGAAATTCAAAATTCGCGATACTGTTTGAACAGACCTCGTATGTAAGTATATATGTTCTGAACTGTTCAATATGATCATTTTCCTGACATTCGGTTCAAAGAGATTTCCTAATTTTAAAAGTTCAGTAAAAGCTTCAAGGTCTATTCAAGTTCTTTTAAGACCTTTTTGGTTGATTTTTGTATGCTGTTCTGCCTCCATTTTTAAATTGGAATTTTGAAATTCAGTTC
>VTPC01004709.1:24172-42830 GCA_011009095.1 Ignelater luminosus
AAATGTCAATTATTTACATTACCTTTAATGTCCATAGTTGCCATAAGCAAACTCTGATCCTAATCATTTTTCCCAGGTAGAATTCCCAAGTTTTTAGTAAGCTAAAACACCCTGTAAACTGTTATAATAATTCTTCTGCAGCAAATGCATTCTGATGATAAATCTCCAGTATTCATTGAAATTAAAAACTTAGATTAAAAATGGAAAACTCTATATGGGAATATTATAGAGAATATGAAGATAAAAAATGAAGAAATAAAAATGAGGAAAAAAGAGATAGAGGTAGAGCAACAAACATTAAGAAAATAAGAAATAAGAGCATAACTTGAAAGAGAAAAGATGAGAACAAGAAAACAAGGAAGAAATAATGGAAAGGAAAAGAAGAGACAAGACTGCAGAAAATACCAAAACAGCAAATGAAGAGAAGGGAAGGGTGAAAGGAGTGAAAAAGTAGAAGGAGGAACAACTCAGAAATGACAGGAATAAAGGAAAAGAAAGTAATGAAGAGAGGAACAGTTAGGACAAAGTAAAAGAGAAAGTTTGTAACAGAATCCTGTAACCATGTAACCAGAGCTAATATATTTTTTTATTGACAGGCCAAAAATTACAAAAAAAGTCAAGTTTTGTTATCCTTCATTTTTAATGAAAAGAAGAAGGTAAGAAAATAAAGAAGAGAAATGTACAAAAGAGTCAAAAGAAAGCGAGTTGAGAAATGGAAGAGAAAGAGATGATAAATGCTTAGTTACAATTTATTTTTTGTAACAAGAATCCTATCTATCAAATTTGTCACTTTAAATGTCTCAATCCCAATTGCTGCTGCCTGTAGAAAGTAATGGTAGTTTCACCCAGAATTTTTAGATTTAACTATTAATTCTCCTAGTATAGGTACTAGTACCCAGTGCTGTATTGCTAAATTATGTTTTGGATATATACATGGTGTCCAGGATAAAATGGGGTATTGGAAACGGTAATAGATACAAGGAGAAAAAGTTGTGCATTTACGTGCTCATTAATAATCCGGATTTACATTTTCAAAAAATTAATCCTGTGACTAAGATACAGGGCAAAAACAAAAAATGTGCGTTTTCTAAAACGCTCCATATTTTATTTATTGTAATATACGTTCACCAAATTGTTAGGGCAGGGGTAATGGGTAATGAGGACTTCAAAAATGAAAACATTCTAGGCCTATTAAATTTTATGCAATCGTATCGAACTTTTGTTTTTTCTATTGGATTTCTACATTTTTGAAATCATCATGAAAAGAGCTTTTCAAACAAGTACAACATACCTATGTTCAGCAAAAAAATTATTACAAATAGTGACATTGCAATTTGACCGAAGTAGGACATCTCCTTTTGGTGTAAGGTTGCATAGTGAGTTGAGTATTATTCTGGCATCTTCCATTCTTCTTTCAATTTCTTTCTGTCTTGAGCCATCTAATGCCTCTGTTTTCTGCTGCTTTTCTCATTTCCTCTTTCCATGTCTTCCCATGTTTTTTTTTTCAATTTCTCTCATTTCATGCACTTTCTTCATTAAACTTTGCCTACATATTCTTTGCATTTGTTCCATCCATCTTAACTGTCCTTGTTGTATTGTTGTTTCTTTTCTGATCATATCTTTTCTTGTCTTTCCCTATATATTTCTTATTAGGAATTTCATTTCTATACTGTTCAGTTTAATTTTTTTATCTCTATGTCACTGTCTAACTGACTCCTACGTAGGTAAATTTGTCCACTTGCTGTTCTTCAAAATATTGTTTCTTTTACGCTTTCGGTTTTTACAAACAATTTGGTTTTGTTTAGCGATAGAATAACGTTATTATTTCGATTTCGTTCTTGGATTTTAATTATTAGATTTTTAAAATCATAATTTTCTCAGAATTTCGTGTCTTGAGCGTCAATATAAAACAAAAATCATATTGTATTACAATAACTAAGCTGCTTGGATCGGGTGGCCGATTTATGGCGATCCTGCTAAGTGTTCAACATCAGTAGAATATTGATTTTTGGATACTCTTGAGTTTTTTTAACTTCCAGATGAACACAATTTACTGAAGAAACCTCAGGAGAACAGTCATTGCTAATAACAGCTCTCATCTACTTAATTTGATTACAGTTAGTCGCGCATCTATAGACTAGCATTGAAACTAATCCATATGAGACAGCAGCAGAACGTTATTAATCAGTTGAAAATACCGTTTTCGATTATGTTTTCCAATTTTTTACTTTTTCAGTTTTATCAATTTCGACATGAAGAATAATGTTATCATTTATAATGTTACACATCCTTGTTGTACATATTTAGTCCTGTACCTTTCTTTCTTTTGTAAATCCAGCTTGATTCTCTTTCATCTCTACTTTCAATTTTTCCCTTAACCTTGTTCCTAGAATTCTTGCATATAATCTTCTCACTATACTCGTTAAAGTTATGCTCCTGTAATTTTTGCATGGTCTCCTCTTTTATATAATGATGTTCCTATTCTCTAATCTTCAGGCATTATATTGTTCCGAATTCTTGAATCAGAAACTTAAATCATTTTTCCTGTTATTTCATGTCCCAGTACCTTTCCTAGTTTTATTTTTTGTATTGAAACTACTAGTTCTCTTGAAATTTCTCATTTTGAACAAATCCTCGATTGTAGACAACAATCTTGCCTCCAGCAGTGCTTCTTGGTACTTTTTAGAATTGATATTGCCCTCAATGACAGCCAGCCATCCGACACCACCGACTGGATGCTTCATAGTAGCCATGGTACACTCAGGCAAAAGATCCTCCCCATGTTGGCGTTGAACAAACTTCACCCCATCACTGCCGAAGATGCTGATTTTGGTCTCGTCATTCCAAATAACCCAGTCTTGTGTGCCAGAGCTCAAATGATACGTTTTTTCCTCTGCGTCTGGTTCAGATACAGCTTCTTTCTTGGGGTCCTCACTTGCAAACCATTTTCACAAAGTTTCTTTCGAATGGTTCGGTCACAAACTTGAACACCAGATGTTCTCATGATGTTGTTTATGTCTTTTGCAGATCTCCGACGGTCCTGCAAGGCCAGGCGACAGATTCTACGCACATCTTGTTTTGTTACCTTCGATTTTCTTCCAGTTCTTGCAGCTGATTTCGTTGATCCAGTGTTTGCTATGCGTATGCAAAGTTTCCTTACACCTGACTTTGTTGCCCCATCACCCAACCTCTTCGCAATTTCTTCATAGGTGTACCCTTCTTCACGAAGGGTGACTGCTTTGCCTCTCTTCCCACGTTTCGAGGTATTCGGATTCATTTTAGTCGTTATTCAAACTTTTAATCACTTAAGAAGAAACATTATAGATTAAAATAAAAACATTACAGTATCAATTTGGTGTAGCAGAATGTACATTTTCTGCGTAAATATCAAAAAAGCTAATTTCTATTCAAAGTGTCCAGAATTAATTCTACTAGTGTAGATCTTCTACTAATTTTCTTTTTTTTTTATACTCATCATAACCCTTTATTGGTTTGGTGATCAACCTTTTCCTTGACTTCTTTCTGAATTCTTTGATTCCACTAAGTTGTTCCTTTTGGTTTTCTACTTCCAATTTTAGCTTATACAGTGTGTCCAAGATAAGGATGCACAGCATGGGGATCTTGGAAACAATAAGAGATGCAGGATCGGTTAAATGGGATGAAAGTTGGCTATTTATAAGACCTTTTTGTTGGCGTTTGCAAAATATAGATATCTTGGATAGTCTCAGAGATATTTAAAAAAAAGTAGATTTCTCGATTTACGTTATTATTTTTTCTTTTATTTATTTGAAGAGATATCGGAAAACTAAAACCACTTTTCCATTGC
This sequence comes from Ignelater luminosus, assembly GCA_011009095.1. NCBI lineage: Eukaryota > Metazoa > Arthropoda > Insecta > Coleoptera > Elateridae > Ignelater > Ignelater luminosus. The sequence goes on from VTPC01004709.1 coordinate 27,999, forward strand.
CACTTTTTGTCCTTTATTAAAATACGCTAACAAAATTCCTGTACAACATTTCGGTTTTGAGTAACCATCATCAACCTCATTTTTTTAAACAGGCAGAAAAAATTGTTTTGAATAGCTCTTGTTGTCAAGATTCTAATGATGTAAACATGATAGTGTTATTTTGATTTCTTATGCTATAAATTAATGCATTCTGCAGTACCCTGGCCTGCATGATCACCTGATCTAACGCCATTAGATTTCTTTCCTCTGGGGTTATGTCAAGAATCATGCACTCAACCAAAATTTTGAAGATGAACAGCAATTATTACAGTTGGTCACAGCAGCGTTCAACACAAAAAAATCAAAACCAAAATAACCCTATCATGTTTACATCATTAGAATCGTGACAAGAGCTATTCAAAACAATTTTCAATTCTTTTTCCGCCTATTTAAAAAAATGAGGTTGATGATGGTAACTCAAAATCAAAAAATTGTACAGTACAGGAATCTTGTTAGCGTATTTTAATAGAGAACAAGAAGTGGCAATGGAAAAGTGGTTTTAGTTTTCCAATATCTCTTCAAATAAAGGAAAGAAAAAATAATAACGAAAATCGAGAAATCTACTTTTTTTTAAATATCTCTGAAACTATCCAAGATATCTAGATTTTGCAAACGCCAATAAAAAGGTCCTATAAATAGTCAACTTTCATCCCATCTAACCGATGCTGTATCTCTTACCATTTCCAAGATCCCCATGCTGTGCATCCTTATCTTGGACACACTGTATAGTACTTAAAAAATTGTTTTCAATTCTATAGGGTGTTCTATAACAGAGTGGCATATCTTTCTTTTAATGGATCACCTCATATATTAGTGTTTTCTAATTTCTTGTTTATTGCTGATTCTAACGATACTGTACTATTGGAATCTAACCTAACCATTTTGGCTTTCTTCAATTGTTGCTGCACATCTCAATTACCCTGTATAACAAAACTATTTAGTTAAAACTTGGATAACGACTTTTAAAGAACAAAGTTCAAAGTTTACTTTTGTAAAAGTGAAACACCAAAAACTTCTTTTACAAAAACCAGGGTGAAATGAGATATTTGGAAGAGTTAATCATCTAGGAGCTTGACAGTGCCACACAGCATCTCTAATTGTTGCCTGCTTCTGGACGCAGCAATCATTAATATTATTAAACAAATTTCTAAATAAATACTCCAACTACGGAGTTGCATATCCAAGTGTTTTGGTTTCTTAACAAAATGAAACCAGTTTCTAAAGAAATCTTGAGAAATGGTTAGCTTGACATTTTTAAAATAACTCCTAAGAAAATAACAATTCTAAAGGATTCTGAAAAATTGAGCCAATCAATAAACAGCAGATTTCAAACTTTGAGTGGAATCTATCTTTGTTGTTGATTGAACAATTTTGCAATGTCTTCAATGGTTCCAACAAACATCTGTAGCTTTAGCTTATCTTAATATTATTTGATGCCTATAAAGGTTAATTAATTATACGATGGAAGAAAAACTCATTATTTCAAAGATAACTGAAATCATCTGGACAAGTCATTTTCTTTCTTTATTTTAGATATTCCAATTACAGGACAATATACAAGAATATAACAACGTACAAATAAAAGTATATAAAAATGTAACAACATGCATATGTAAATACTATATGGCTAATTTAAATACACTCAGGTACAAAATAAATGGGCCACCAATTTTTTTTAAATTTTTTTGATAATTTTGTTGTCGTAATTTGAATTAAATTTTTGATATTTCACAACAAAAGACACTATCAGAGTATAGAAAAAGATAGCATATGGCACTTATCAGATTTTTTAATGAACAATAATCATTGAAAATTAAATTTAAAAATATGCGTTCTTCACTAGCTTCCGTAAATTCAAGATTCAATCAATTCGAGCAAGGTGCCTGCATTTTTCAATATAAATGGACAAAAGAAAAGTGATTATCTCCAAAACCTTTCACGATAAGTATAGCAATCCTTATATTATTGAATTCGCCTTTAAAATCCTTATCGAGATATGGGGTCACATACAGGGTGATCCATTTAAAGAAATTCAAGATAGCGGCCGTACGAAAAAACAATTGAAGATTTGATCTTAACTCTCTTTGCAAAATATGGCAAACAATGCCTACTTTAATATTTCCAAATTTCATTTGTCTATCTCTTACCGTTTTTGCAGGAGGAGCGTGTCTCCATACTTTTTAAAAGGGAAACCCCTGACAAAAGAATAGCAATTATCTCCAAAACCTTTCAAGCTAAGTATAGTAACCCTTATATCATTGAATTTATCTTGAAAATCTCTATCCAAATATTGGGTCATATACCGGGTGTTCCATTTAAAAAAATTCAATATGGCGGCCGTACGAAAAAACAATTGAAGATTTATTTTTTATTACCTTTGCAAAACATGGCAAAAAATACTTACTTAAAGCTCTCCAGATTTCATTTGTCTATCTCTTACAGTTTCTGCGAGGGTAGCGTGTTTCCATACTTTATAATGCGAACTCGGGAGTCACACGCATTACATTTTACAAAGGGAGTTGATGCAGTGACTGATTTAAAACAGTTAGTACAAGACATTACTTATATGTAAATATGATTATTATTATTAAATGAAAAATTTATTTGAATTGAAATTCCAACTTTTAGCGGGAACACTAAACGAGATTGATTACACTAAGGTTATCAACAAACAGCTGCACAACAATAATAAATAAAAATATATTATTATTAGGTTTGTAAGCATTACCAAACATTACACTATCAACAACTGACAAGTTTACTAGAAACCAAATAATCGATTTCTCACTAAAATCATTGAAAAATTAAGAGTCTTGTAATACTTATGGAAATGTATGAATGTCATTTTGTTGTTAAGTGTTACTCATCATCATGGGTAAAAACTTTAAAAGCCAGGTTGTCTAATTAGCAATCTTTATTAATTTATTACTAGCTTTAAGAACAATTTTAAGAATTTATACTGAAATTTAAAGAAAACTCATAAATGTTGGAATGAGATTATACAGCACCTCTATGTACTGTTGAAGCCACCTACTAATGGCTAAAATTAAAATTTTTAAAATTTAATCTGAATCAACATTTATGTTTTGTTACAACTAAAATGTGTTTGTTTCCATTTGGCATTTTCCGATTCCATCTTTAGCAGTTCTGCAACTTACCATATTTTGCTAATCACTCTTTTAATATTATTCTTTAACTTATTTAAGCAGACATTACCTCTGCATTCTACTCCAGACATCATTAATGAACTATACAAAAGCTTGATTGGAAAAATGAAATCATGTTACGCTAATTTTTCATATTCTTAAAATTTCTGATTATTAAACAAATTAACAATACCAACCAAATTTAGTCTTTTGTATTCCATTCATGACCTTTTTAATATGCATCATTTATATGAATCAGACACCAAGGAAATATATGCGAAGTTTATCCTTGAATTTGATACATAATCAATTAGTGTATCATATATCTTGGTTACTCTAATGATTCATTTAGTCGGTTTAGTGTTTACTAACACAATTAGCTAATTTCCTAACTATTTAATGATTTGAAAAATTCTTCATGGGACAAAGATTATCTAACTAAATGTAAACATACAAACCTTTTGTTCTGCTGCATTAAACAGTGTAGCCCGTTTCTGATGTTCTCGTCCACTCTCTGCCTTTTGATTTTCTGCCTCCATAACCTATTTGCATATAATTTAAATGTATAAGAAGTACAATCTTCATTTAACTTAAATGTTTCAATTATACCTTAATGGTAGCATGATTGAGCATTTCTTGCCACGCATTATCAAATTGCCATTCGTGTTTATTACTCATAAAACGTTGTTCTGCTAAGGCTACTGTTTCTTTTGCTGCCGCATGTATTTCTAAAAATCACTTTTACATTTAATGTATTACTTCGACAAACTATTAACTACCATTAGCTCTTTGGAAAATTACAGCTGCGCGTTGACATTCCTGTTGAGCTTTCTTAGCTATTTCTACTGCCTCATAATATGGTCTAGCACGTTCGATACAACCACCCAGTTTTTTCGATAATACTTTAAGCCGCCTTGTTGATTCATTCAGGATCATACGAAAGGTTGTGTTTGCTTCCTGGAAAATAATGTATAAATTTAATAACAATAACAAATTCCACTTCATAATAAGCTTACATCTAATTCTATTTCAAGTTTGTTGATTTCATCTGTAGCAGTGTTCAACTTTTCTAGTTCAATTTGAATACGAGGGTCCAATTCGTTGTCGTCCTCTTCCATGACAAGCACAGGTCAAAAATTAAACTGCACTTGCTGAAACCACTCTTTAGATTACATTATTTTACACAGGACAAATTTTCTCATTATAAACGAGTGACGTGCAATCTATTTTAAGGCCTGTTGAATGTCAGTTGAATAGGAAGAGGCAAAGACTGAGCTTTTCACACTCGCGCCAATCTGTTTCGTTATCATATATTATCTTAATGAAATTCCCTGATACTTATAACTTATCTGTTAATGAGCTTTGTAAATATAAACATTAAAATATCAAATTTTTTAAGTAAAAATTACGACACTACACATTAAACGTCACTTATTAATAATTACTTCAAGCTACAACATACGTCGAGGTTGTCATTTTTGTTTAAATGTCAATCACGTTACAGATTCTTGTCGTAGATTAGGTCGACCGAACGAGTAGATCATTCAACTTCACATGCGCATTAACAAACGTGAATGCCTGAATGTCAAAACTTAAAAGTCAAAGCTGCTGTCAAATTTCTAAAATTGGAGCGTAGCGTTCATGGCGTTTATATACGAAAGTATTTCACACAGTTTTAAGTTATATAAAAGATTTCACTTTCAGTAGAAATTACATCAGTGAATATTTTGCATTTCTATCTACACGGATTAGTTTGAAAATTCTAAAATAGTTCACTGTTTCAATTCATTTTTATAACCTTAAATTTAGTTGTAACCGTTGTAACTATTACCCAAACATCAATTGAAAAAAACATAATCAACACAGTAAAAATGTCCTTTCAAGGCTCATTATTTTTACCAGATGATTATGATTTTGATGACGATAGATATGACGAGGATGACAGGGAAAATGATGATCCCCAAGAAGAAAGCGATGAAGGTAATAACAATAAACAAAAAACATGCAAACTAGACATAATGAGATCAAGAAGACTATTATGCGTTTTGGCTATCTTATGGCATTGTAGAATGCATATTTTAATAGCACAGGTGTTTAAACTATCCAAGTTGAAAATTAGCTTTAATAAAATCGTTCAAGGGTATTTAAATGATTAGGCTTTTAAGTTTAATCTTATATAAAGCCATCTAATCTTTTAGAGTTGCATAGGTATACCAGCTAAAACTATTTCAACCTAGTATTATTTTTAAATGATTTCTCTTTTCTATATAAAATTTAGATACTGAAGATGCAAGTGAAACTGACATGGGTCGTCATGAAGAACCATACGAAATTAAAGAACAAATGTATCAAGACAAATTAGCTAGTTTGAAAAAGAAATTGCAACAACTTAAAGATGGAACGCATCATGAATACAATCGAAGGGTACGTAAGCTAGAATATCAATATAAGGAACAGATTCGTTTAAATGTAATTTTTCGGGATTATTTATTTGAATGTGTTGAACGTGATTATATAAAAGAGAAGAAAGCAGCAGCCAAAGAATTTGAAGAAAAAAAAGTAGATTTGAAAGAAAATCTGTTATCTGATTTTGAAGATAAACGTAGAACTATTGAAGCTGAACGTTTTAGTTTAGAATTGACTGGTGATTCTATGGAAGTTAAACCAGTTATGACTAGAAAATTAAGAAGACGTCCTAATGATCCGATACCAGTTCCTGAAAAAAGGAGAAAACCACCTGCAGCACAGATAACCTACTTATTAGATGAGAAAGAGATTGATAATGATTTGAAGATAATTAGTCGTGGTAAAATGATGACACCTGCTCGTAAACCAGGTAAGTTAGTAAATAAATTAGATAAGGATTTATATACGTGTTAAAAAGCAGGGGAAACCCTTTCCTCTTCAAGTTCTGCAGTAACACAGAATCAATCGGTGCCAGTAGTGGCCCCATCTAATGAAGCACCCTTAGTTGAAACAAGAATCGAAGATGGAAAATTATTATATGAACGTCGTTGGTTCCATAGAGGACAATCTGTTTATATAGAAGGTCGAGACATGCCTAAATTTCCTGCAAGTATTTCTGCTATAGGGACAGAAGCTGTAAGAACTACTAATTAAATTATAGATTTATTTCTATATACTTTTGTATTTGTATTTTAGTTATGGGTTAAAAAGTCTGATGGCAGCAAAGTTCGAATATATGTATCAGATCTTGCAAGAGGAAAAGTGTCAATTAAAAGAAGGGCATCTTAAGTGTAAAATCAGAATAATTTTAATGTAATAATATATATTGTTTAGTATTTAAATGTATAGTTAGTGGTATAAATTAAGGATTATGCTAAAATCATTTTTCTGTCAAAGCAAGAATAAAGTACAATTTTTGATTATATCTGTAATTTATACAACTGTATCAGTAACATTCACAACAATGTCAGAGTTACCTTCAGTATTATTATTATTAGAAGTACTATTAATACATGGAGTTACAGTTTGAATTTCATTCATAGCAATAGTTACATCGTTGTTATTAATATTGTCACTAGCTGTAACTATAGCTTCTGGAATAGGAATATTATCGTGCGTATCAGGAACATGAACATTAGCACTATCATTGTAATTAGCATCTTCAGAAACTGCGCTTTGATTTTCAGACGAATACTGAGTATCTTCATTATAATCATTGATATTATGATGACAGCATATATTTTGTGAACTTGGTGCAATGTATCTTACAACACATTCCCTTTGCCAGCAATAAAACCAGACTCTACCATGATATCTTATAACCATGTATACCCATAAATAGTATCCCATAAGCATAATAGAAATCATAACTAAAAGAGATACAGAAGTCCATTTTGCAGCGGGTATATTAGAAAATTTCTTTTGATTATAATAGTCAGCCGAAAATAGGCAAACATATGTTATAACAATAGCTAAAGGTGTTAAGATAGCACAAGCTAAGACATCACTTCTTAATCCTCTGACATGGAAGCCAATGTTGAGAGGTTGATGTCGAAACCAACGCCAAATAGACTGTCTTGCAGTGTATTTTGGTGTTCTTTCTGTTCTATAAACATGATGACAAAGTTCACATGAAGTAGTATTTGATTCAGCTAACCAAGTTTCAAGACAACTACGATGAACAAAAGCAACAGTGCCCTAAAGAAATTCTGCTTTATAATACAGCACTGAAAATAGCTTCTAAAAATGTCTTACTCTGCATCGACACGGTGTAATAATGGGTTCATCTTTATCACCATCATAACAAATACGACATACAATACTAATTATGGAAGATTTATCAGGTTCACAAGTACAAATGTTTGATTTAGAACCGTTAGTATTTTTACTTATTAAATGTGAACTTGTGGGCTTTTCTAAATTACTTTTCTGCATTGCTAGAAGATATTTATGACATTTATTTGAAGTAAATTTGTTTGACGCCTTTTGTATAGGCAACACACTTGACAGATATTGATTACATGCAAAATTACGTCATTGCATGCGCCTACTCTCCAAATCGAATTGTATTTTTATTTTTAAACCAAGGACAAGGTTATGTGAAGTAAACACAAACAATTAGTATAACTGCCAGTGTTTATTATTCAAATAAACCTAGTACAAAATGGCTAAGCAATCACAAGTAAAATCCAGACGAAAACTATTAAACCCAGTGTTTCATTTGCAGACGAAAGAAGAAGATGACAGTCAATTAACTCAAGGTATGATTAAGGTGGTCCGAAGAACAGGGCAACTTAACTTGTCTGGACGTGGCTTAGCAACTGGTAAGTGGATATACACATTTGACTATATATTGTTATGGTAATTAATTTGTTATTACTTCGCTTCAGTGCCTACTAAAATGTTTACGATGTATGAAGTGAGAGGCGAGGAAGCACTGGTAACATATGATTTAAGTAAAACATCAGAAGAACCCTGGTGGAGTTTCAAGCCTTTAACATATTTAGATTTAAGCTCAAATGTCTTACAATGTATTCCTGGAGACATAAAAATGTTTGAAGATTTAACTGTGCTCAATGTAAGTATCTATAAAGATTCAATAATAATTGCTTTAGCTTGTTATTTATAGATTTTATAATTGTTATGTATATCTATCTCTTCTATGTATCTAACATTAAGCTTAGGATCTATACTTTTTGTAACTTTTTTACAAGAAAGGTTTCTTCTAAATCTTTATTGGTTTATAGAAATGTTACTGTTTATGTAATTATTTCATAATTTAACATTATTTTAGCTACATGATAACTGTTTAACTGAGATACCAGCTGAAATTGGTTCATTAATCAAATTAACAAAATTAAATCTTAGCCATAATAAGATTAACGCTTTACCTAAAGATTTTTACAAGTTAACAGAACTTCAACAACTCTTGCTTGCTCATAATTGTCTGGAAATGATAACTGATGATATTGGGGATTTAATTATGCTACAACAACTGGTAATTTATAATATAAATAGAAATCGTAAACTAATATATTAAATAAACTAATATTATAGGATTTGTCTTATAATAATTTAACAATTTTACCTCCAGGAGTAGGTTTCTTGGTACGTTTAACAGAAATGAATTTATCCCATAATAAACTAACAGAAATACCACCTGATATTATTAGCCTGAGAGGTATGTCTGATAAAAATTAGTTTGTTTTGCAATTGTACGAGTTTGAAATTTTTAGTTTTGAATAAATTGGATGTGACTCATAATGATTTGAAATCGTTACCAAAGATGGTTGGTTTACGTAAAATTCAATTTTTGTATGCACAACATAATGATATTGAAGAATTGCCTGATATGGAGGGATGTGAGAATATTCAACAATTATTCTTTGGAAACAACTTCATTAAGGTAAATTTTACACTTTTGTGTAACTTTCTTATGGTAATCTTGCAGTCTTAATATTAACCAAATTTAGAGTGCCTTGATATTGTTTTATTAAATGTAATTTTTTTAATAGGTAGAGTGTGGCGACACATTTGTCAAAGAAGAGAGACAAAAATATACGTTAGCTCTCTACTCGCACAGCGAGTGTAAAGGATAGAATAAGAATTTACTATTAAAATTTTTCTTCTATCCTTTACACCCACAGTAAGTGACAGTAAGTTTGACAAGTGTGGCCACACTCTCCCCATTAGAAAAATACTCTAACATTTAATAAAACAATATCAAGGCACACTAACCAAATTGTTGACAGTTACAAAACTAACCTTCAAAACTGCTGCTGTCACTTTTGACAAAACTAATCTATTGGTTGTACCAAAACAATAATTAAAAAAAATTCAACTGATTGCATAAAATGAATTTAATTATAGGAAATATTATTTTGCAGGAAATTCCAAAAGAATTCTGTGAAGACATGTCTCATTTAAAAATTCTCGATCTAAGGGATAACAAAATTGATGAGCTTCCAGATGAAATTGCTATGATGCAACATCTTATTCGATTAGATTTAACTAATAACGAACTAGAAAGGTAAATGTATCTAGACAATAATATCTTACTAGTTTTACATTTTTTGTTGTTTAGTTTACCGAATACCCTTGGTCTTTTATCACATCTTCAAAATTTGCAAATTGAAGGTAATAAATTAAAGCAAATAAGAAGTGATATTATAAAAGGGGGCGCTTCAAGAATTGTTAAACATTTAAGAGAAAAGTTGGATTTGGAAAGACATCCGAATCATTTTACAGAAAGTGATAACAATGCATCATCAAGTAATCATTCACATAAATTGCCTGATATGTAAGTATTATTAAAGATGCAATAATTGCTAAATTAATTATAAGAGCGAATTACTTATGTCTAGATATACAATGAAGCATTCCAGAGCATTGTCTGTAGCAATGCATGAATTAACTAAAGTGCCAGATACAGTTTTTGAAGAAGCAAAAAAAGCTGAAGTTTCAGTTGTCGATTTATGTAAAAATAAATTGGTTATAGTTCCTGAAGGGTAATTGAAATTGAGAAATTACTTAAATTTTCAATGTTTATTTCTGCAAATTCTAGTTTAACAATCATTGCAACCAGTATCACAGAATTGAATTTAAGTACAAATCAAATAAAAGAAATTCCTAATTTTCTTGCTGATTGTATTAAATTACAATACCTTGATGTGAGCAAAAATTTATTGGAAGAGCTGCCACAATGTTTGGAAAACCTTAAATGCTTACGAGAATTGGTTATTTCAAATAATAGGTTAGCTAATACACATCTAATGTTTTTAATTCTATCAGTAATATCAAAAATTCCCCAATAGATTTCTTAAAGTTCCTGATTGTGTATATGAACTGGAAGCATTGGAAATCTTTCAGGCGAGTGATAATCAAATAACTGAAATAAAAGTTGACGGTTTCAAACAACTTAAAAGGTTAGCTGTCTTAGATTTAGCCAACAATAATATTAATCATGTACCACCAGAATTTGGAAATTTAAAACAGTTACGGTAAGTACTTTTAAAAGTTGACTAATTGAAATTTAATAACATCTGTTTATAGTACTTTGGAATTGCGTGGAAACAGTTTTCGTCAACCACGTTATGCCATTCTGGAACAAGGTACGGATACTATACTTGCTTATTTGCGTGACAGGATACCACAATAAGTATAAAGGACAGTATTATTTATCTTCGCTAGTCAGTAACGAGTCAATCAAGAAAATGCCATAATTTAGTTTAGAATTAAGCCTAAAGATTGTTGTTATCTATTTCTAAGTACTAAAATTATAACCCAGGGAATTTTGTATGGTAGCTTTTCATAGTATTTTTTTTGGTTTGATTGTTGTTATAGCATTTTGTGATCATAAGTAGCTGCTAATCATTTAAAGCTAAAAATATTTATAGCGAATATATTTTTGTTAAACTTTTTTATCTACGAGAAAATTTCCTATTTGGTAAGGAAGGTTTTTTTATAAAGATATTTTTAGTATTGCACAATGCAAGTACAAATATCTAGTGATTAAAGTTTCATTTACTAATGTGACAAAAAGTATTCTAACCAAAGAGTTTTGACTAATTTTATTGTGTCTTTACATTATATCAATGTAATACGTTGACATTGAACTTTTGTAATAATTTGATGTTTATCTGTTAAATTAAGAAATGACAAACCTTAATCATTTCATAGTTGACTGAATGTCTTAATGAACTACATCATAAATGTTACTACAACATTTAGTTTTAGATTAAGCAAGATGTACATTGGAGATTCTTGTAATTCACAATTGTTCACACTTCTATAAATCTGACCTAACTTACATAGATGAACATTTATTAATTAAACTCGAAATAACATGCACAATTTAATAAAGCAGATAAAAAGTATTCAAATTTGAATTCTGCCATCGAATTATCCAACCAAAGTTTATTGATGGTAGAAAACATCAGAATGTCTTACAAAACTCTTTTGTACATACTTTGCATATTCACAATTTCTTCCATTATAAAGGCTGAATGACTGATTAATAAAACATTTCCCAATATTAATATGTAGTTCGTTATGATATTTTATGCAATTGGAATTAATTACTAAACGATTTACATTTCTGTGCGTACATTAAATTACTATTTAAAGGGAATAGATTCATCAAAACTCTTTTGGCTAAAACGTTTTTGTATTATATACTTTGTGCCAGCATTTATATTTGTAGTTTTTCTATAACAAAATTATTAATCAAATATTTTGTTATTTATAGATATTTCTATTTATTAATAGCTATTGTTATGTTAGTATTAGAAAAAGAAAAAAAATAAAGGTATAATTATATTCTTGCTTGTTAATTCTTGAGAGTGGATTATAAAACCTTTACAGAAACATAAATCGCTTTATTGTTTTGATAAATAAATGATAAGCATAAATTTTAATCGATATAAGAAAACAATCAATGTATTATTAGACTATTTGCCTTTAAAAATAACACCTTGAGAATTATCAGTGGAGATTTTATGACTTCAAAAATAGTTAAAACAAGCATTGTCAATTGTCAATAAAATACGTATTTATTATCAGCAACAAATTTTATTTATTTCTCTGTTCATACTTTCAAGGTTAAGTATAATTAAATTATTTTTAGTACTATCTGAAGAGGAAAAATAAAAATTGAAACAACGCAAAATTATATCACAGAATGTCTAGAAAGATAACGCAAATTTATTATTGTTATTTTCCAAAGATGAACATGGTGTGTTTCCATTATTAAAATTCATAAACTTGAATTATGATAGAAGAAAAAAAGCAATGAACAAAAATATTTGTTTTTTCCTGGAAATTGATTGCATATAGAATAGATTTCCATGTGAAACAATAAAAATGTAAATATCCTGGGAATAATAGGAAAATTCAGTTTTTTAGAACAGATACTTTTAAAATTGTGTCAGTTTCATCAAAATATAAAATAAATTCGAGTAATTTTAGATTATGTATGAAATCAATTATAAAATAAGAAAGAATATTGCTGCAAGCATTTTTTTTGGGAAAAAAACTACTAATTTCGAATTTCTCAAGTCAATGTCAAACTGTAAAAGTATTGTATTCCTGAAGTTAAGCTTAAGGTTAAATGGAAAGATATTGTATAATAAGAAATAAACTATTTTGACTTGGTAATTTTTAAGGGAAAAATTTCTTGTTTTTCCTAAAATACTTACAATGTTATTATATAAATCATGGTATACCTCAGGGTACATATATTTACGCATAAGATATGCTATAGCGTATGACAAAAAGTAGATAATCACCTTGCCTTTTTAATTAATTTTTAACAAAAAAACCATTAAATAAAGATTACAAGCAGATGAATTTTAACTTAATCAGTCAGTGATATCAGACCATATTGATGCAGCACCAGACCTGTGAGTGCGAAACTCTTTCCTAGGTTCTTTTAATTTACCCAAATACATAAACACAAACAAATAATCTTTAAACTTTTTATCACACTAAATTTACATTTAAGTTAGACATTGTAGTTTTCACATTTATGCAAATCTCAATGTAAACACAAAATCTTCAAAATATAACATACCTTCATCCTGACCACTAGTAGAGCTTGAATTTCCTCAATAGTGCTGTGCTAATTAATTGGGGCAAATGGGAAAATTAGAGGCGAAGACCTAATATAAACATAACCTCCATTCGCTTTAATTACTTTGTTCACTTTCTTAACCATTAGATGAATGAGTCTCCTGCTCATCTTCTTGACTTTTAAATTCTGAAATCAGACTTTGATGATACTTCCAATCATCTTAGTTTTGGTGAAACAGTCCATGCTTTGAATCCAAGCCTTCACAATGATTCACAAATCTTCTATGGGAATCAAGTCTGGTCAATTCTCCAGCCCATCCAAAATTGCAAACTTTCTCTTGGTGAAGAAGCTGTTGATAAGCTTGAAGTTGTGTCAGCAAGCCAGATCCAGCTAGAACAGCAACAAGTAGCACGTCAATGTATCTCGTTCTATCCATCCTCTTTGGTATGGATGCTGTGAAACAATCTTCAAATAGCATCTTTGGATGGCATGACAGCTGACTGTAACCTTGTCTAACGTCAGACAAAATTGGGCCTATACTGTCAACTTCAAAATGTGTTTTGTCAGGCTATCATATCTGGGCGTAGTTTGTAACGTAACTTTGCGTTACAAGATAATGAACTCTAGTTTAACTAAGACGCTTTTGGTCTCAGGCTGGCTAAACTTAGTGGGTGGTTTCGAGCAAGGACAAAGAAGTTATGCATACTTACAATAAAACACCAAAAATATAGTAAATGCATATATTGGAAAAAACAAAAAAAAATTCAATCAGAAAATACAAAAGTTTAAAAATACATAAGTAAAGGTACAATGTCGGCAACCCTAGAAGCAGATGTAAGTATCTAGATCCTTTAATAAGTGGATGTATCTTCAGGCTTCCTGGACCGTAGACTGCATGATCCATCTATATCAAATAGACCCTCTAGTTATACAATTTAGTACGAGGCGTGGAATTAAATCTCAACTTTAATTTACACGGAAAACTTCATAACTAACACGAGCTTCTAAAAAATCTTCTGAAGACGTTTTTTTGAACCCCGTGACCAAGAAGCCCACTTTGTAGGGCTTCGCAGACTAGAAGAAATTTCACCCCTCATAACAAATAGAGAGAACCGCGCCCCCCTGTAGAAAAGAAGAACCACCGCACCTTACTCGACAAGTCCCTTGTCCAATCAGAACATTACAACGTAAACTCGGCAGAGAAAATCTGAAACGTTTATTGAAGAATAAAAAAGAAAACTCCCGTTAAGATAATCCACGGAAACAGTCAGCAAAAGAATATAGGAAGATTATGTGTCATCAGATTCGCGCCGCAGGCGCAGGCTTTAGAGACCCGGTGGTCCCTCTCAAGCCTTGGAAATTGGAGTATTGTTGGAGTTTGGCCGAACACAGCGCTCGCATGCATCCGCTCTTGTGGGAGATTGATGGAGGTGAGTTGGCGCGGCGAGGCAGGCAAACGCTCGAGGGAAGAGGGCGCGGCGTCGTGGTGCTGGTCCTCCGGCTGTCTTGAAGTGGATGGAGCTGCGGCTGTGGAGTCTTCTTGTCCTGGTGGTGGTGGTGACGGCGGCGAGTGGAGGAACTACCAGAGCAGCGAGCGAGAAAGAAAAAAAA
>VTPC01004710.1:0-10809 GCA_011009095.1 Ignelater luminosus
GGCATTTGCTTGGTTAGAGACTTGTTTTCATGAAGAAGGTGTTTCAATAACTATGTACTCGGTTTGTCTAAATATTGCCTATTCAAAAGCTTTGAGAAGCCAATAAAATTAAACTTTAGCACTCTGAAGAGTTAGAAAATCTTCAGCAGTCTCTGGTCTTCCATCCTCTTTCTTAAAGCAAACTTGCGGTGAGAGTTTGATGCGTGAGCATATCACTCATTTATGGTCGCGTTAAACTCGGCTTAACTTATTAGAAACTTGGTGCGTGTCATCTAAAGCAATGGACTATCGTTATCAATATTAATTAAATATAATAAGGATGTATTTAGAACAAATTTAAAATGTATAAGGGAATCATACTAACCAATATTGAATACGTTCAACAAAGAAACGACACACAGTTCAAGCAGAAAATAATTTCTGATTAAAATATTTAAAATAATTTCTAGTGCAACTAGTAGATATTTATTCAGCAAAGAAGTTTCAATTTTATTTTTCAAATTGGAATAGCACAAACATTGGGAAATAAACTAACTAAAAGGTTAAAACATTGCATGTCTTATGAAGAACTGGCTCAGAAATGTCACAGAAGACGAATGGAAAGAATGTGGTAGTTTTCCCCGAAAATTGAAAACGCAGATTCGACTTACATTCAAATGTTAACTAACTTCTCATTTAAGGATCTTTAAACCTTCACCTAGCCAGCAGACTGACGTCATTTTCATGTGAATATTAGGTATACTTGATATCATTTTTACCAAAATACTGACGTCCAAAAACCGTTAAAATGACGGGAAATTATCACAATTCAGAGACGTCGTATATCAGACGTTTACGAGACGTCTACACTGACGTTGGCATGACGCCATATTTAGCGTTATTGAAGTACTTTCACCAAATATTTTAAAAATTAGTAAGTAAGTAAGTAATCTTTATTTAATCTTCAGATCTTAACAACAATATATTATACAATACATTCCTAATTTTATGCACGAACTTGTCCTGTTGGGTAAAGATTTACAATTAATTTTGAGTTTAGACCTAAATTAAAAATACTACTACTTAATATTTGGATTGTACGTACTACTTGTACTACTACTAGAATTCTTTATTTCTTTGGGTAAATCATTAAACAGTCGCAGTCCTTTGTAAAATAAATAATTTTGCAATACTGACATTGTATTTAATGGTAGCGTCAGACTATTGACGTATCAATCCCATAAATTATTGTTAAAGGTATTTTACATTAAAACAATGTGTTATACCATGTACATATAATTATTGTATTTAAAAAATGTAATATATTTCCTGCTTTATTTTAAAATAATTAAAACTGGAAACAGATTTTATCAACAACCCCTTTGTAGAATTCAACTGCAGCAAAAAACACGGCAAAGGCTACACAAAACAAAATTGCATTTAGATAAAATAAGGACATGTACCCCTATTTTGATGTTATCATATCAACTAATCTTAACTTGATATAACGAGTGAAAACTTTTACAATGAATCCTACTTCAATTTACAGAAGTTTTATTGTAAAAAGGACACCACTCCAACACCACAAATAAAAATTCATTATTATTTAAAAAACGTTAATAAAGCGAGGTTCTATATAACTTGTATTAAGCGAGTTTTACCCGTGGAAATGATCATTGTTCGACGATTCGCCAACAAACAAAACACAAGTATAATGGCCGAACAAATTAAGAATTTGAATTGATTATTTTAAATAGAGCTACGAGTACAACGAACGAACCAATATTCCAAGAATTAAAAATGGTGAAGTTTTTAGTTATGACATAATAAGAAACTTTTTAAAATTAATATAATTAAATTTAATGTTTTATTTAGTTAATCTTAACACTAATAATATTAAAAAATAATTGTAAAAATCATGTTTAACTGTAAGACAAACAATGACTCCATAGGATATGTAACATTTTACGACGTCGTTGTGACGTGATTATTTGGTGACATGACGTCGTTGACGTATTATCAATTAATTTTCACGTGAAATTGACGTCGGTATGCTGACTGGGATTTATTACTTTTGAAATTCGAATTTAAATTTTGAAACAATTATGTAATTGATAAAAAACGATAACTTTAGATGATGTAAGAAAAGAAATGTATAAATCTACTCCAATATTAAGCTGGTGGGTGAATTATAATAGAATTCTCGGAAATTCCAAAGGGAATTCTTGTATTAGCAAAAGAGATTTAAATAGAAACAAATAAGTATTACCAGTTTCTGACTCATATAAATGGTTTTGTAAACCAATTTTCAAATCAAATGAAAACGAATTATTAAAGTAAAATATAATTACTGACGCTTGAATGCTATATGTAAAATGTCAATGTTACTAACTTTACTTGGGCGAATTTAAATATAATCTCACAAAATGACAAATGTTCATTAGTATTAAATGAGAATAAATAAAAGCAATGACAATGAAAGAATACTTAAGGTCCAACTTTGAAAATTTTTGGTACTGTATGTAAGCAATTAAATCGTTAAGACTACATTTTAATTAATTTACCAAAAACGTTTTTATTTCCTATATTTTATAATATTACTTCTTACTAGCTAACTGTCAATTGCATAATGTATTATGTTAGTTTTCACATTTCTCATAACAGATATTTGAGAATTAAATTAGGTTTAAAGCAACTTCAAAGCTTTATAGTACTGTTTCTTTTTAAATTGTGGTATATACACAGTCTAAAACATTTTGGTCAATGTAAACATGAAGAGAATTCAAGAGCTGTAAACAGTCACCCGCACAAATATTTTGTTAGCACTTCCATCAGTCGGTAAGTCATACAAAGGTAAAAGAGGTTTCGCGTTTCAGTTTAAATAAAAACAGTAAAACAGTAAATAACACATTTAGATGCGGAAATGAATCTTTTACTTATGTAAGAGTTTCTCGTTTTCCTAATTCAGTGATTTGGGGTAAATTTTGCGTGTATAAATATCAGTGAAATCCAAATAAAATAAATAATGTAGACATGCAAATATATATGCTACTTATGTTATGTAAGCTGCTTTTGAAATAACTATTATTTTGCTTACACAAATAACAATGAAAGAAATTTCATAAACTCTTCAAATAAACATGTTTACTCTGGTACTTAACAGAAATAAATGTAAAAGAAAATAAATTATCAGAATCTTCCATTAACATTCTCAAAAGATTCGTTGATCTGTTTAATGATTTAAACGCCATAGTTGTTACTGTAAAATTATTATCAGCCGTAAGATTAAATTTTATTCCAATCGATATTATACAGTATGCCCAATTTATGAAGCTACATGAAGGCAACACACTTTGCATAAACATATCTGTCATAGATAACTTTGTGATTATTGGATATAGTTGTGGAAAACAGAAAATTAAAAAACCATTAAGGAACATTGGACCAATTTCTCGTCTCAACATTAAAATTAAATATTCTCTAACTACCATGACGATTGATTTTGTTATATTTCCTTCTGTTAAGATCAGATAAAGCATTAATTTTAAATTTTTGAAGAAACTTTATTAGTGAAAAGAGAGTAGAAACCAGACCGTTGTCATTTTGACAAGAATTTATTCACATCTAGTAATTATCTAACCACGCATTAGTTTTAATGACATCTCGCGTAATTTTGATCATTAGTTATTTAAAGAAAAATAAATAAAACAAAATGAGATTCAATCATCTGCAATAATATGTATTGACGGTCTATATGTAGCATCATAAATTGGAGACACTGTATAAACATTTACTTCAGTATTTATAGTTTCCCGGAAAAGTAATAAAATCTCTCTTGTTATATTTAGTTTGACCTGGCAATAATTAATACACGTAGTACATGGAAACAGACAAATCGCAATGAATTGAGGTATGATAAAGATAGGTCAGATCACAACGAGAACAGGTTAGATTAAATTTAACCGAGTTAGACCATAACGAGATTAAAGTGAATTCAGGTTGTGTTTAATGCTTCTAATTAAAATGACAGTAACATAAAGGACAGACAAAAAGGGGAGATAAAGATAGTTTTAGATGCAAGTAAATTAGATTTAATGCAATATCTTGTTTGTAATAAAATATTCCTTAAAAATTGTTCGTCTTTTTAGAATCCTTTAACTCGCTGGAACGATTTTATTAAATTTTATATAAAGCAGCGAAGAAATTACCAGAACATATTTTTAATGCTTTCATTTTGTTTTTCTGTAAGTTTTCAAGAAACTCGAGCTCTTGCATAAATAATAAATAAATAGAAACAAAACGATATTTGCAATTACAAGCCTTTTACAAAGTTTGTTACTTGTATTCTTGGAAAATACCGAACATCATCACTTTGTAACCGACCTTTTTAATGGAGGCAATAACAAAAAGAACAAGAAGTCGAAAATTAACTCTAGCGAGGTCTTTGGATCTCAGACTTAATGACAAGACTTGACAGTGACAATGAAAATTATATTACAGAGAATTCGGTCTGCTGGTCTTTTTCTTTAGGGGTGGGAAGTTTTATGAATTGAAAGTTACTGTCTTTTGTATTCAGTCCTAATAATCATGTTTCGTTTCGCATATACTACACTCTTACTCTTTTAACTTTTATTGGTTTAGTTAAACGTGATCTACGCTTAAAAAGCATTCTAGTTTCAATCTGGAATTCCTAATAAACAAAATACTCGAATGAAACGTTTTTCAATATTCAAGAGGAAAGTAGCTAAAATGCGATTTTTAGTGAATTTAAGACAGAGAGGAAATGTGAGATTTTAGATTAAATTTGCCGAAATAAGTTTATTTAATAAATTAGGAATTCAGAATAGTCAGAATTACAAATATTTGAACGAAATTAAAACAAGGTTGTAACTGAATATTCTAGATATTTTTAACAACGTAATATTTGTATAAACTTGCCAATATAGCCAGTAGGGCTTTTTATATATAGAAAGTAGAATTGTGCCAAACAAATATTTATTCTTAATCAGGAAAAGTTAAAAAAGCTCAAAAATAATATTTACATTTTTAAAATATTAAAATTGATAATTAAGATCTTCCAAACTTCTATTAGGTTTTCAGCACAGCAGAATGCACGTAGAATTAGAGTTAATGTGGAGATACTGACAAAAGAATCTCTGTACTTATTATCTCTCTTATGTCAGTCACAAACGAAAAAAATTAAGGCTTATAGTAGATTTATATTTATAAGCGACGACAAAATCTAATGATCAATGGCGAAAAACTCACACCATTAAATGAAATACAAATGACAGTATCATAAAAAGGAAGATTATAACTAACCTTAGCAAATGAAATATCAATATCTAAAGTACAATTATTTAAGGCAGGTAATATTCTAAGCTTACAATCTTACACATTAGCAGCAACTATGTAGAGCAAAAACTCGCTAGAAAATCTATCCAAAATTAAACAATAGCTTTCGTAAAATAACTGGTATAACGGTAAAGACCCAGTCTCTACCAAATGTTACGTTGCAACTCGGAAGTGCAATCAAATGAAGCAAAATCGTTTAAAGTCTTAATGCATTTATTCATTTACAAGAAACCATTATACCTATTAAACAGTAAAGCCAGAATTAAACAAAGTAACTTACAACTTTGTTGATTTCGGCTTCAGAGGTCAAATCCAGAGTGAATTCAACTCCATAAAACTAAGAAGTAATACATAGTAAGTATATACTGCTGTTACATAACAACTCTCAGTTAGTCATAATTGAAACTGATTTATACCGGGTGTTCCGTTTAACTTGAGACAACTAGATATTTCGACAAAAAATGTTCTAGATAAACCTTTAATAGTATCAATGGGGACGTCTGCCTGTATAAAAATTAGCCCGCTACCACTGCACTTTGGGGGTGAGACGGGGAGAAACTAAAATTTCAAATGGGAACCCCCATTTTTATTGCAGATTCGTATTTTTTGGGAAAAAATGCTTAAGTTCTGTTCGAAACATTTTTTAGAATCGTATAGATGGTGCTGTAATCAGTGAAAATTAGTTTTTGCCATTTTCTTGAAGAAAAATCAACCGCTGTTATGCTTAACAATTCTAAAATTATTGTCGATTGAGATGCAGTCTCTCTGATGTCTGCAATAAAGAATGGGGGTTCCCATTTGAAATTTCAAAGTTTCCCCCCGCTTCACCCCCAGGGGGTCGGCTAATTTGTACACAGGCAGACCTACCCCTTAATACTATTAAAGGTTTATTTGAAACATTTTTTTGTACAATGCTTATTTCTCAAGATATTTAGTTTTCTCATGTTAAATGGAACACCCGATATAGGATTGCCATCGTTGATAGATGCTCAGGTCACACCTTCCAAAGGTGAAGCTTCTAGTCACGACACAGACAAGTCAGCGAAAATAGTCAAAAGCTTGTTTATTCTTATGCAGTACAAAGCAAAATTCATTGGACAAAATTCTATGGCTGATAAAAGGAATTAAGGTAAACATTTCTCATTCAGCAAAGCGTAGCCGCCGATGGCTGTTTACAATTCTCCATGCTATCAAAAACTTTGATATTGCGTTTTCTATCAGTTTCTAGACAAATAAGGTTTTTGAACATACATGGAAACAATTTGTTGATAATAATGTTTCTTTTGGTCGAATTGAATTCTAATTACCCAAGTTAGATCAATTTAGAATAGATAATTTAACTCTACAAGAGTTAAATGACATGAGTTTTTTCTACGGTTTGGCTAGAGGAAACGAAAGAAAAGCACAAAGAATTTACAGATGACAGTTTCCTAATGGAAGATTATACCAAGTCATCAAAAACTTGGCCCTGTGTACCGAAAGTTGCGTAAAATTGGGTGTCTTCGGGAAAGGAGGCAATATGCAGGGCAAAGACAAATTGATCGGATTCCTGAATTTGAAAAGGATTTTGGAGCAAATTGAGAACAATCCATCTGCAAGTACGCGATCTCTTGCTACTGAAGTTGGCTTATCGCCAGGTTTGAAACGTTCTTTACGAGCATCCATTTAAAGAACAGAAAGTAAACATAATTAGTTTTGCTGACTATCATCTTTGCTTAAACTTTCTCTAATGGTTTTTGCAGCAAATTGAACAGCAACCCGGTTTTGCAACAATTGAGTTGTTTACGAACAAGGCGATCTTTAGCCGCGAAAAAATGTTTACTGGGCATAACCAATGCGACTGGGCTGAAGAGAAACCCCATAACACACTCGTTTGTAGTCATCAACAACGCTTTTCGGTCAGTATCTGATTTGGCCTTGTAAACAAAATTCTGATTGGTCTATTTGTATTTTTGTCTTGACCCAATGATACAACTTATTTCCAATTTCTTCTTCTTCACTCTTTCTTTGTTCTTGGAAGATGTTCCTATAGCTCTCAAAAAAGGAATCTGTCTGCAGCACGATTTAGCTCTCGCTCATTTCTTTCGTGCTGTAAAAGATGTTTCGCCGACAAAATATCCTCGATACAACACACGGGATAGACCAGTAGAATGACTACATTCTGCGCAATATCGAAATCTTTGATAGCATGTAGAATCGTAAATCGGCAGCTACGTTTTGCTTAACAAAAACTGTTTGTTTGATTTTTTTTATCATGTTAATGATTACATTATCTCAACCTTGAAGTAAATTACATTAAGTTAAATTAAAGAAGTTCAACAATACTATTTAATTTTAAAATTTAAGCAAATTTAGAGAAGGACTCCGGACAATTCTTATGAATCTTGGCCCTCGACAAATATGTCTGAAACTGTAATATGCGACAGTTCTTGACTAACTGATTAAGTTTTCGTGAGCAACCTTCATAAGTTTTGATCCTCAATAGATTTAACTGAAGTTTAATATCGGAATAGTTCTTGACTAACTAATCAAAAGTCTCCGAGAGTAAAATGTTTGTAAATGACTGTTTTTTACTATAGCCAACCGTTTGAAAAGTTGTATTTTATATTTTGTCTTAATAATGTTATAAAACAGTTTCCTGGTAATAAGTCAAAAGATCGTAAATTACAATATGTGATTTCCTTGTATTACGAACATGTGCGTGTGTAGACAGAGAAAATATGCTACTAAGTATGTAGCTTTTAAACTATACGTTTAAGACAACTGAGGGCTTCCCTCGCCGCTTTGCGGTTGCGTCAAGTGGATTTGTCATTCTGAAGCTTTGTTCTTTAATTCTCTTAGAGGAGATATTAGTGCTGACGCTTTAGGCAGCTGCTGAACAACCATCCCATTGTTTGGGAAGGCCTTCTATTAACCTTCTTAATTCAGCTACACTCAAACGCGGAGAGGGTTTCATTTTCTAACATTCCCCTTGTGATGGCTTACATAGTGCCTAGCTTGAAAATTCTTTCCTCTCCATTATCAACAAACTAATTTCTATTTTGATACTATAATACATATAAACAAAAATGATAAAGGTAAAAAAAGATTGGTGATGTTAGCATCGCCTGATAGCGATTCACTTTGCTGTCACTATCAACAACCAGAGTCTCATCCAGATACGAAAATCCAGAAATCTTCAACATCTGTAGCGGAAGAACTTTGTGCCCGCGAAGACTTTTGATCAATGATTCGTAAACTATAACATACTACAGTTTCGATCAATTTTACCAAGATCCAAAAATTTAAATATCACAGTGCGATATTATCATTTAAATAAATACTCAAGGTTTATGAAGTTTGATTATTGGACGATTCCTATTATTTCTTGTTTTGCACTATTCATGCATTAGATTAAAGTACGCTCATTTTTCTATATTGGTAGCTTAAATTACATATTTTACAAGTGAGTTGAAAAACTATGTATAAATTACTTGCAAGGACCTGTTAAGAATTTTCTAGCATAGTAAAAACTGCATGTTCCGTTTTTTCAGACAATCTATACATTTTTTGATATAATCGAATTGCTCTTGCTCTACTTAATTCAAAATACAGATAAAAATTTTTAACTAAGATATATTGCTTAAACTAGTTATTATATATAAGTTGAAGACGAATCAGATGTTTTCTAAGTTATTGGTAGTACAACAACAGCAAAGTAAAGAAACGTGTTTATGTTTGTTACGGTTTATTAAAAGGTACCAATCAATATTTCAACGTAAGTACTAAGTATCTAAAAATCGGTTGCGCAAATTGTTTTAGTGATTTTCATAAGAAAGAACATTTTCAAACATTAGTAAATCATTTTTTTCTAATTTAAATTTTAATAAATGCAGTTTAATCTGGAACAAGGTACATATATTTTTAAACTTGTTGAAAATATCGTCTTGTTGTTAGGGTAATTCTATAATAGACCAAAATCCAGAAGTTTTTTTGTTTTCGCCCCATCATTCTGATGTCTATTGCTTTCCTATCTTACTTGTCTTTATAAGATTGCCAATCAAATAAAATTTTAGCTGGTTCGCAATTAGTAAGTGAATTGTTTTGTATAGTAAATCTAGCTGTCTGCTAAAACAATTTCGTATTTATGAAATTTTTTGTTTGTGTGGTTTACATGCTTCATTGACGTGTGATGTATCTGACTAATATTTGCAATGAATAGCTCTTAAAGTTAACTTTTTTTTATTGTTATTTTAGTTCTATAGAAAATTCTGCGTCGAAACTTGGGTCCAATTACAGTTCTTTTAGTACTTGGTCGTGCTCTGAATTTTCATTGGATCTTGTGTTTCAAAATGCTCCAATAACTAAAAACATTTAAAAACGGTTGTGTTTTGTCATGCAAGTCTCTTCACGCCTCCTGCTAATTATGACAATGAAATTTGCCCGGGAAGATTAATTTACGTAGCATTATAGACAAAAAAAAACACAATACCTTTAAAAATGTAATTTTGTATGTACTACATCAGAGTTTGCAATTGAAATGTATGAATAGTTAACTAGATTAAAGTTTTATCTTGTTTAGTTGAAATGAATGGAAAATTAAGCTTTGTACGATGTACAGTGTACTAAATTAATTAACAAGCAAACAAATTAGTTATTCAGAGCTCGATAAATTACTGGCCACAAGAAATTACCCAATTCAGTTTCTAATTACTATATTTTAAGTTACTCTATGCAACAGTTTTATAATTGAATGAATAGTTAATTATCTTATTCTAGGAAACAATGTTACTTCGTAAATTATAAACAAATGTGTTTATTATTTTATATTCAATAAACATTTAATAAAAAATGATTAGATTTATTACCTAGTATTAATAAATTTGCGTATATTACAACAGTGAATGATAGCTACATTAACATATATACAAGGTCTCGAAAGGTTAATTGACTTCAGTAATTACACATTTATTATTTTGCTACCTTAATCAATTTTGTTTGCAAAACATTATTTTTTGCCTACTGATAAAAGCCATTTACCGGTTTATGACCAACACCAAAACTAGGGTTATATTATAATACATTACGAAGTTATTATTTTAGTACATCCTTTTTGTAGTGCTATTGTTTTCACCATTTTGAGTTAGTTAGTGTACCTGTCTACTACCGGCAACAAAAGTATAACGTTATTATGCATGCATAAATATTTTTTTAATCTTTTAATTAAAGATGTACATCAACAGACAATTTTTTCTCTTTACCTCGACCTTACTTAAAATTTTCGTAAGCATTCTAATAAAGATGTTCTAAGAGCAATAATTTTATACTGTATAACAAGCATTGATTTAACTATTAAAATGAGTCTATTCTTTCTAGCATAGTGGATCTGCAGAAGTGATACTAAAACGTTTCGAAAATTGTGACCCAAATGGAAACGATTGGTTCAAATACAATCTTACTTTTAAAACAATCAATGGACAACAATATGCTAATGGA
>VTPC01004711.1:0-18476 GCA_011009095.1 Ignelater luminosus
TTCGTTAATAATAGTTTTAATAGTTGTAGTAGTTGTAATTGTTTGGTTTAGAGATTTATCAATGCAGAGTTTGCATTAGGTCATTCAAAAACATTTCCTAGAAATATGTAAGTAGACATATCTGCTAAAAGATGTTGCAACCAAACTCCAAAATTAGATTTACAGCAATGATGTTGTTTGAAGGCAAACAGAACGCACAATTCCTGGCCAGTGGACCGGTCTTTCAAAATTTAGAAATGTTCTCGCGAATTATTTTCAAAACTATACTATCTCCCTATGTATTTACTTATAATAATCCCACTAGGGAAATTATTACACAGAACTGATAAAGAAAGTTTTGCACGTTGAAGTTTGTATTTTTACAGCTGAGAAATTATTAATTTACGCAACTAAATAATGTAACAATTACTTAAGTACGTACTTTTTGTTTTGTTTTGGTTTTTCTGATTTTATTTGACAAAACCATGAAATTCTTAAAGCACTAATTTCAAATTACGCTAGCATGCCAGCAGCCCTGTACAAATTATGACAGTATCATATAATCTGAGCAGTTATACTTTCATGTACTAATGATGTTATAAAATATTTTGAAAACAAAGAATATCACATAAACTGTAAATTCAAGTTACAATCTGTTAGGAAAATTTCGTAATTAGCAAACTTTTTTTTTAATAAGTTATTTGTTCTTATAAATAACAATATATCGTTTTCTAATTTTAAATTTTTTTCCCTGTAAATGTGATATTTCTTTTCAAAAACTGCGTTTAACGTCTTCCTACAACATAAAAGCTCTTTTGGTTTAACGCCCCTTGACGTTGTAATTTATGACTTGGGAACGTTAAATTTTTGAAATGCTTTCTTAAATATTAAATTAGAGATGTATTTTGCTTTTAATTTTGTATTTTTCTGGTTTCAATTATGCAATTCACAAGAATTTTAGACTCTTATCTTTTGATTTTATTGCCCTTAAACTATAAATTTCTCAACTTGTCTTATATAGACAAGATTTATATTTTACTATAATTACCGAGTGCAACATGCAAGTTTTTCGCTAAAGCACCCCTTCCTGCACTATTTGACTGGTTTGTCCGATCGTCCGATATGTTAAACAACCAATTATCTGTTGATACAACCCTCTGGGGGGGTTGGAAGTGACATTTGTCGCTTGAAGACTCGAGGAGTTCTTCGTTTGCCGTGTAAGCAGAAACACGCTTCTTCGTGTCTCCTCTTGTGGACATTTTTCCGGGATAATCAGAAAGCGTTTTTTACGTACCATACTTAAAAGTTGTCGTGAACCGGCTGAAAGTGCCAATAATTCCACAAGGAACTTTCAAACTACAGTATCGTTATCTATTTTATAATATCGCATTATTCCTACCGAGCTTGATACGAAATTTGTACTGCCTTACTCTACCTAGATATTTTTCAAGTCAATTAAATTATCTTGTTATCGAAAGTAAGTATGAGGGAAACGTCCAAAACCTGTAAATATTTATGTAATATCCATGAGTTAAAACTTGTGTGAAAGTGCCGTGAGGTTAGTAAACTTTGTGCTAACATCTGGGTCTGCCCCCTAAAGGATAGTTCCTGCTATGATAAATACCTTTTTACTGTTTGTTTAATATTTTATAAAGTAGCATCGTTGGTCACACCATTTGCCAACAAACCTTTGCGATTACTTGCAAGATCTATCTACATTTTTATCGTCACGTCACCAACCGGCTGGAAAAGAGTAATCTGTTGTAAAGATTACTTACTCGTCGCTTCGTACTAGTGAAAAAACCTCTGAACACTAGTTAATATTAGTGAAAAACCTGTAAAACCGTTCACTGCGGTGAAAGGTCCGTTAAGATTATTTGTGTAATAGAAATATATTGCTTGTTGAATTATATTTTATGAAAAATATTTATAAAATTAGTATAATGTTAAGTGTTATTAACGAAACGTTTTACTATTTAACAATTTTTGTCAAGTTATCTTGTTTGCCGAATTATGCATTTACAAATTAAATTTGATACGTCGGTATTATTTATGTTTTTCCTATTTTTTAATTAATGTTTATGCTTCTCTTATAAACAATAAATAAATCTTATCTTAATATTTACAGTCGATTGATTATATGTATGTGTACATTGTTTTCACTGTTCCAGTGCTTTCTGCATTGTACTGGTTTGCTGAACCGTAAATATTAATAAGTTTCACCCGGTCGCATTTATCGTGTATCTGTTTGTATTTTGTATTATTGGTTCTTTGTTTATTATTGTTTATTTAGGTATATGAATTTTTCCAAAAGTGTAAACCGGACTGCTGTATCCTGTTTCCTTTGTATATTCATTTTGCTATAGTATGCCAATATATGTATTAACTTGATCCGATCTTTTATTGGGTTATGAGCCTACTTATTATGCCTTACAGAGAACAGCTGGCCTAGACTCTAGTGGCGTGGATGCTCTCATACGGAAACATTATCTTGAGTTTACCTTGTGAAAATATCTAACTAGATTTATCTGTGTATTATTCGAACCTGTGGTTCGACCCTGGCTTACATCTCGCCATTTGACGTAGACCGGCTTTGGGATTGTCTATTCGAAATTAGGTCACCGACATTCTATTACAGCTAGCCCTAAGATCATCGTTTCAGTTTTATGATTTATTGTTTGCTCTAAGCTGTCTTAGCTCACGAGCCGTCTGCGACTGTATAAAAGCTAGCATTACAGGTGGCATATCGATTTTATATATGTTTACTTTATCGCTGGGTTACTAATCTCAGTTTTTCCCTTAATAAATGATCGATCTTACACGATTCATGAAGAGGGTATCTTTTGCAACTTGTCGAATATTGTAATAAGTATTTTGATATTTATAAAAAGATTCTATAAAGCAAAATCGTTCAAGATGATAAATTATGCCGATGTAGTAGACATTAAGTTGTTTGAATTATTTCTGCAAATGCATATATGGAATGTTAACTCAATTCTACGTTAACTCGATAGTGTATATTGTTAATTATATACAACGTCAATGAGAAATTCAGAAATATATTACTGTCAAATATTTTAGAATGTGTTTCTCCAAACGTTTTTAATTTTTCTGTGGTAATATAGTTGAGCATTAGTACGTAAAATATTCTATGTACAGCATACGTTTGTTTCTCTAAAGTCTAGGTGGTAATGTGACAAGTGCGGATATCTAGAAAACAGACTAACTAAATAAACCACTATAAATGTAAATTTTGCAAGTAAATTTATCAGATCCATAATGTCTATTTTATAACATCTACTAATGAGATTTGGCTGCGCATGTTGCAACATACTTTTAGAACACCTTTGTAGCAAGTGTATATAATTTTAAGGTTGAACGTGTGCCTTAAGGTAACAAAGGACTGAATAAGTAGCATATAAGTAAAGAGAATTTTACTTGCTAGCTTTTGTAAGACCTTTCTTGGTATCATTTTTATTTATGTTTGCCTATACTTCCTTCTGCTTGTTTAGTAAATTAATAAAATTGTCATCTTGGTATATTATATGAGTTATCCCCTTTATTGCCCCCACCGCAGGTAACAATCTAAAAACGATAATGAACGATAATAATCTATAAAGAAATACATTGTTAGATTAGTTCTGTAATTAAAGATTTTGAGAAAAAAATTTAAGATAAATGAATACAAAAATAAATATATGAAAAACGACAGTAACGACAATTTTAGATTTTTGTTGTCATTTCTGCAGTTTAAATAAGAGAATTGAGTGAACCATAATAACGAATTAAAGCGAGCATTAGATCTTTTCGATACGGGTTGCTACCACGCAGAAAAATAGTGAATGGGAAAATGAAGACTGGCCAGGAAAATTGAAAATTCTGCAAGTTCACAATGCGTTTCATAGTTATGCTAAATCCTAAGATCTCAGTTTCAAAAGAAGATTACAAATCCCAACAATTAAAAAAGTAATGAAGCAAATAACGATTTTGTTCCAGTTTGGTTAGAAAAAACTGCTGTGGCCCACCGGGAAAATTTCCATGTCTCGCAATGTGCCATTCTTTCTGGTAGTTGACATTCTTCTCCTTTAAAGTTTGTGCTGTAGAATGCGGTTCGAATCATTAATTTTATTAAACACAAAACAATTGCGATCAAGATTACTTCAATCCCGAGTATTATTGCTATTTTTATTTATGAAATAAGCGATTGCTATAAATGAAAAGTTTTGGAACTTTGAAGGATTATTACTATTTAATGTAAATTAATATGTTTGAAATAATAATTAATCAAACCACACAAAGCACGTGGATTTTGTATCTACAAGTTTGCATAACAATGTTGCTCTTTTCCCTGAAATATTTCATCAGTCATGTATACTGTAACTGGTATTTCAGATGTTCTTGATTTTCCAATACATTTTCCCTTTTCCAACGCTCCTTATCTGCAACACAAAATGTATTTTTTGGGCCTAGCTCTTCATACTGAGCTAACGCATTGAATAATATTACAGTGTGTGTTATCTCGTCTCATATTGCTACAGGTCTGTAGGTTTTTCGTTTTTCTTCATTTGTAACGTTATAACTTACAAGTAGAATTTTAGTATTGAAGCTAATATTGCTCTCTAAGAATATTATTATCAAAATGTACATTTTTATGATGATATCTATTTCTATCCCTTTGTTTCTGTATAAAACTAATTTAGATTTTATAGTCTCCCTTTTAGCACGCGGTAACATAAAATTAAGAAATTAAACCTTAACCACAGATAAACTCGACATATTTGTTCATATTTATTTCGTTAATTACCGGCTAGAATAATTTCGGGCGCTGTAAATGAGACATTTTGGACGCCTCGGTTAAATTTATACAGTTTTATGTTGCCTCTTACAATGTTATTAAGTGAAGAATTATTATTTTTATCGCCCATTTCATTATTATAGCATTACAAAGTGTATAAATGCTAAATAGGTTATGCAAAAGATAATTATCTCTTTCTTTAAATGGACGCTGCTGTTGTTAGTTATTGCTTGTAGTTTGTCGATTACAAATTGCTCGTGTAATTTTTGGCTCATTGCGCATAACAAGCAACAAGCTATATGTTTCTATTTAACGAAGCGTGTAAAACAAACGACTAAAATGGTTTACAGAAGTAGTTAGAATAAAGCAAATTCAATCACTTAACTGCATAACGTTCTGAGCTTTTCTTTTGTGTTCTTTATGCAAATTCTCTATGTACTTTATTAAATTATTGTTCTATGCAAATTTTATGTAGTAGTAAGCAGCATTTTATTATGAATCGGGCAAACAGATAAAAAAGTTACGAGGTTATAATAGTTATAAGGATCGTTTTACTTTTATACCTCATATTTTATAAAAATTGCAGGTCAACAAATACAACCTTTTTTTTGTAAATTACTGCTGTTCTGTAAAGTTGGGTGTAGAAAGTTTAAATTATGACATTTATCATGGTGTAGTCTATTTGAAACTGTCAATTTGATTTCCAAAGTATGTTACGCTGTCAGTTTATCAGCTTAGATTAGATTTAGTGATGTTGCATTAGAAAATGCATTTCCTATCAAATGTGAATACCATTGACTTATGAACCAATCTATTTGTGTGTACATTTATACAGTTGACCAAAAAAATGTTGTCCATATGAATAGACAGATTTACTCATTTTAGAAGCGCTTGTATAAGGTCTATGAAATGTTCTTTCCGCAACTAGTGGGTCCAGTATCACGACCTGACAATCAGTGTTCAATGTTTCGAGTGGACGACTTACAATCATGTAGCAGAGTGAATTTTAGCAAAAAAACTGTAATGATAGTTACATAATTTATAGAAGTTTTAGACAGAGTACTCTGAAGGCGCATTTTTTTACCCACAAAACTAATAAAAGAAGTTTTAATGGGCGAGATTTGAAAAATGCACTGTTTTGGAAATATTGCAGGATGTTTATATACGAGGTATGTGAGAAAAGTAATGAGACTGATTTCATACTAACCAAAGTTTTTATTTTTTCAAACAACAATGTTATCCCCTTCAAAGTAGTTCCCTTGGGCAGCTATACACCGGCGGAGTCGTTGTTCCCACTCTTGGTAGCAGCGCTGGAAGTCTTCAACTGGTATGGCTTTTAACTGGTCGGTCACAGTCTTTTGAATGTTCTCTAGAGTTCCAAAATGACGTCCTTTTAGGACATGTTTTAATTTCGGGAAAAGGAAAAAGCCACAAGGACTCAAATCAGGTGAATAGGGGGGATGAGGAACAACATTAATGCGTTTTGAGGTCAAAAATTCACTGATGGAAATTGCTGTGTGACACGGAGCATTGTCATGATGAAGCATCCACTTGTCTGCAATGTCTGGTCTCACACGAATCACTCTTTTCCTGAGCTTTTCAAGGACAATTTTATAAAACACTTTGTTGACAGTTTGTCCTAGTGGAACAAATTCTTTGTGCACGATACC
Source organism: Ignelater luminosus (assembly GCA_011009095.1). Lineage (NCBI taxonomy): Eukaryota > Metazoa > Arthropoda > Insecta > Coleoptera > Elateridae > Ignelater > Ignelater luminosus. The sequence continues at coordinate 6,445 of VTPC01004711.1, forward strand.
CTTACTGTCAAAAAAACAAATCAGCATGGTCTTGATCTTTGATTTGCTCATTCGACATTTGTTCGTCCAAGGAGATGACGGAGTGTGCCACTCTTCGCTTTGCCGCTTTGTTTCAGGATCGTACTCAAATATCCAGGATTCATCACCTGTGATCACACAATTGAAGAATTCTTGGTCATTGGCAATCCACTCAAGAAGATCAACGCATACGTTTTTTCGAATGTTCTTCTGTTCAGTTGTGAGGTTTTTCGGCACCATTTTGGCACAAATCCTTCGCATGTTCAAATTGTCTGTCAAAATTTGATGCACGGTGAAAGTGTTTTAATTTAACTGTTCACTCATCATCCTTATTGTTAAACGACGGTCTGATCTCACAAGAGCCCTCACACGTTCAACGTTTTCGTCAGTTTTTGAAGTTGAAGGTCTCTCTGAGCGAGGTTCATCTTCAACGTGTTCTCGGCCGTCCAAAAATGATTTGTGCCAGCGGAAAACTTGTGCTCTTGATAAACACTGTTCCCCATAGACCTGTTTCAACTTTTCAAAAGTCACACTCGCAGATTCACCAAGTTTAACACAAAACGTTCTTCCACAACGTTGCTCTAAATTCCGATGCTCCATTTCTGTAACACACAACAAAAACACAACTTCACTGATGGTGCTGTCAAAAATAATGTGTTAGCTGTACGGAGTTGTAACTCGGACTGAGGAAGTGGAAGCAATAAACAAACCGGTTTAGCACAGGCCGGTAGACACAACATTGCCAGATCTCCCGCAGTGTTGCCAGTCTCATTACTTTTCTCACACACCTCGTACCTACTTTAGTGTGAAACCGTTTGGTCTTTGTTGCTTAAGTACATTATCATAACTGTGAAAGTTATTCGAGCTGTAAGGAAGCATTTGTTAAAGCAGCAACAGGTGGAAATAGAAATAATTTTGAAGACGACTAGAGGAAAGTTTGAGAACTTTTTCTTTAACTGCAAAATGTTTTATGAGAAGAGACGACAATTGTAGTTTTTTTTTTCTGAAATAGGCTCCGGTTAATAGTAAATTAATAGGCAAAAATTAACAACTATTTATAATGTCAAAAGAAAACTACCGAAACGATTGAGTCCGTAAATAAGAACTAAACAAAGGGTTCAGGATCATCCTTATTTACAATTATATTAAATTTAATTGTTTAACTTTTTAGGGACGTTCGATATGGACCTAAGACGGTTTATGTAATGCTAATTTTCAACAAATTTATCGGTGTTCACACAACAGGAAAGGTTTGGTAGTGCAGGTGATTATATGTTTTTTAGGCCTTTAAAAGGTTGTAACGTAACTTTGCGCTACAGGTATTTAAATTTTTAAAACTAACTAAGACACTTATTGGTCTAAGCCCCACTAGTTCAGAGGGTGGCCTTGAGCATGTGGCAAGGGAATTAGGTGTACAAAAAAAATACAAGAAATAGTACTTTTTATTCCCAAAAACACACAAAAATCCAAAATTACACAACAGGTACAAAGTTATAAATCTACATATACCAATTTAACCAAGTAATTAAATCAATCAAAAATCGAAACAAAAATTTAAAATTAGATTAGGTTAATAATACTGCCATGGTAATATTTATAAATGCATTTTTAAAGTACATTATAAAAAAAAACCAAATATAAATATAAATTCTAAAAGAAAGTTTAAGGTCTTATCAAGCTCAAACACTTCTATAATCTGTGGTGGAAAAAAAGTTTAAAAAGTATATCAATATAAAAAAATTGCGCAGTAATAAGACTTAACTGCAATTATCCCTAATTATAAATCATTATTAATCTTTAAAAAAGGTTTAAAAGAATGTTAAATTCAACCAAAAATTATTAATTAAATAGCAAAAAAAAAATAAAATGGCTATATCAACTATGATCTTTGATCGTAAAGAATTTAGAGTAACACCTGGATTAGAGAACTGAGAAGTCATAGAAAACTTATCCGAAGTCCCCGCTGAGATACAAATCTATATGCAGAGGTAGATTTATTTAAAAAAACCTATAAATTCGAAAACACTTTCTCCACAAAAAATGTATATGAAATATCGGAAGTAAACAACAATAAAAATAAATGTTAACAGTTAAGAAAAATAATAAATTAAATAATTAACCATTATAGGATTTTGCAATTAGTTTAGTGTGATTGACAACAATTTTTAATTTATTTAAACAAGTTGGAGAAATTTCTCAGCATGGCGTAGTTGTACCCATATGTGGAGTTAAGCAGGTGTTTTCCAAGTCCGCGAAAGAATTAGAATTAACAAAAATTTGTATTTTTTTAATAACTCCTGAAGCAAAAGTCTAGATGATGAATTTTCTCGTCAGACGGATCTTTACTTCCTTGGACAATTTAACCCCATAAATCTTCCGAAGAGTTGTTCTCTCTTAAATCATACCCTTGGCGATGAGTGATGGAATTGACTTAAATTTATGGAGGACTCCTTGATTTCTTCCAAACGTCAGAGTATTAATTACAGAAATCGTCCTTGACGATTCAAAAAGCTACAAGATGAAAGGAAAACCTCATTAGAACCACCGTTGATATAAACAAGAAAAGCAAAACCTACCCTAAATCTGTAGGGTAAAAAACCGCCACTCCTGACAACAGTAAGCTAGGCCCGACAGATTCACCGGAAACAAACGGTCTGCCCTTCGTCGGAAGAAGAATCCAGCAACTTATTCGACAAGTCACTCAACTAATCGGATCATTCAATGTGAAACTCCACCGAAGAAATTTGAAATGGTCCCTAAAAATATCCATATTAGAATTCGATCTGTGAAACTAGTCAGAAGAAAATTGGAAAGTAATGATAATAATTACCATCAAACTCAACACCTGATTCTTTATTTATTTCACACATGAGATGCCAGGGAAACAATTAGTCAAATCACAAAGACATTTTTAATTAAAAAATATGTCTCTACTATGATAACATAACCCTATCCAAATTTACTAACCAGATTTTAAGATTAAGCACAATTTAACATAAAGTTGCCCACTAACAGTTGTTCAAATTCTGAAAACCGTAGCAAAAATAAACTCAACGTTGGAAATAATTATACCCTATCTCCCGATTGCTTAAATATAAATAAATTAAAAGTTCCTCAACCCTAATTGATCTCGAAAATGTAGAAAAACTACAATCAAAAACTAATCAACCTCTTATTGTAAACTCATACTATTAAAAAAACCTTTTCCAACGAGAGAAAACTATTAAGAAAATACTGGAACACGTGACTCTTACAGGGTAATACTGGTGAAAGTCCTTGGTAGAAGTCCTTCTCGAAAGGGTGACGACATTAGTTGTGAAAGTATTGCGTCGGTGCTCCATGGTGTCAATGGAGGCAAATTGGAGTGTAGATGGCGGGTGGTATCAAACAGCTGGTGGCGGTAGCTCCATTTTCGGTTGCTTCTTGCAGCTTCTTTAGCAGTTCCAACGTTGGTTCCATACCTGTGGCTTGTGGAAATGACTAATGACAGGCTCTCGCTGTCTTTCAAGATGTTGCGGTAAAACCGGTCTTCTGCAGTTTGGTTTCTTGCAGAGCTGCTTCGGTTGAATAAATGGCTTTCCATGTACATATTTCTGATTCGTAATCTCACGTCCATTCCTAGGAATAAATCGTATACCAATGCGGGCGAGTAATGAAAGGTACGTATCAGATGTTTATTTCGACTTGAATATATCTACAGCTATACCATTTATTACGTGGACAGTTTTGCTAGTTCTAATGTTATTTTAAAAATGCTGCAAATTTATCCGGCTTCTGTTTAAACTCCGTCCAGAAACTTTTTCGTTAGTAAGAATTAAATTAGTTAATTTTATTTCATATGAATTTGCTGGTTGAATTGTTTATTTTAATCAATAAGAATATTTTCGTTCAAGGCCTGTTAAGTTGTGAGTTACCAGTTGGTACGTGCGTTTGGGACGATTTTCCTGTCTCCAAGTCAATTCTTAGAATTTTTATTCTTCTAGGGCGTTGCGAACAACCAAATACAATTTACAATGTATCAACGAGCCGTAAAAACTTTTCACTTGGTATATTGTTGCCCGTGCGTTTTACTTTCTTCCAGTGTAAAAGGGTTCGTAATGATCTTGATCGTCACGTTTAAGAGGGACCGACGCAGAGCGTAGGGTTGTCAGGGCAGTGCGCCACATAGTTTTGCTGCAAGTTCTTTGTCTAAAGTGCTTATATTAGTGGAAATGTAAGCAAAAAGAGTTTTACAAAATTTCATAAACGTCTTCTACGGTGGATTAGAATATTGTGAGGACTTATAGACAATTCGGTATAATTTGCCGTAATAGTTTTCTTCTGTGTACAGACAATTTAATTGCCAAACTTCGGCCGAGCATCTCGGGAACGTGTTGAGAAAAGCTCCGCTCCGCTCGTTTCATTTTTACTGTGAAGTAACCATAGTTTGTCAAACTTCTTTGTGCGTTGTTATAAGCACGTGAATTATTATTAACTTTGGACGTACAAATGTGATTTTAAAAGACTCTTTGGTGGTTATAGTAACACCCGTTTATTGCCTGTTGAAAAAGTATTAAAATATAGACAATTTATCCTCCGTCTGGTTCCTCGAGATCCTAGTTTGCCGAAGTCACCACCGCAGCGACAGACGGTCTTCCCAACCCTGGACATCGCCAAAAGACTTGTATTTAAGATAAGTTATTATTTAAATTAACTTGCTGGTTTAAATCATTGCTTTATGTGAAACCCTACTTTTGGGGATGTCGAGGAAGAATCTACATTAAATTCAGTCATACGAGGGCGGTTCAATAAGTACCCGTGTTAGAAATGAAGACACAATTTTTTTCAAAAATTTTTTTTTTATTTTTCAACAAAGTCTCCTTTTAGAAATATAAACTTCTCCCAACGTTCCTGCCATTTTTTTAACCCCTCCAAAAAATAGAATTTGCCGAACTCTCCAAAATACGCCTCTATCTCGGCGATGACTTCCTCGTTTGAGCTAAATTTTTTTTCCGCGAACCATTTCTTTATGTTAGGAAACAAGAAAAAGTCGCAGGGAGCCAGATCGGGTGAATACGGGGGGTGCGGCAGCAATTCATAACGCAATTCATGCAGTTTGGCGGCGACAACTCCGGATGAATGTGCTGGTGCGTTATTGTGGTGAAACAGCACCTTCTATTTCGCCAAATGCGGCCGTGTCTCCTTCAATTTTTTGTCGAGGCTGTCTAATAACTCACTGCAGTATTGTCCAGTGATCGTTCTTCCTTTTTCTAAAAAATCCATGAGGATGACGCCGTTCGCATCTCAAAAAATCGTCGTCATGACCTTTCCGGCCGATGAAACCATCTTCGCCTTCTTTGGAGCAGATTCACCGGGAGAAATCCATTGTTTTGATTGTTGCTTAGTTTCTGGTGTGTAATGATGAATCCAGGTTTCATCAACGGTAACAACTCGACGCAAAAACGCCTTCGGATTTTGCTTAAATTGCTCCAAACACTGCTTCGAAGTTAACAGCCGCATCCGCTTGTTGTCCACCGTTAGCAATCGCGGCACCCATCGCGCCGACAATTCTTTCATCGCCAACTTATCATGTAATATATTAATTGCCGTTCCGGTCAACACACCTACGGCCTCTGCTACTTCACGCACTTTCGTTCGTCGATCAGCGAGAATCATGTCGTGGACTTTTTGAATGATTTCCTCGGTAACCACGTCTGCCGGGCGTCCTGGTCGCTCCTCATCAAAAACGGATGTTCGCCCACGTTTAAATTCGTTGAACCAATATCTAACTGTGGTCATAGATGGCGAAGTGTCCCCATAAACAGCATCCAACTTTGCTTTTATCTCCTCGCATTTTTTCCCATCCAAAAACAGAAAGCGAATTACCGAACGATACTGCTCTTTTTCCACCTTAGCTAAAATCACGAAACACGTCTTACTCAAATGGCTGTCAAATCCAAACTAACCTATCAATCAGTCTGAAATTTGTTATACCGTCGTTTGATAGATGGCAGCACACGATGATAACACCAACTTCCCTCAGGAACGCCTTCTGTCGTCAAACACGGGTACTTACTGAACCGCTCTTGTATATTAATACAGTTATTATTTAATATATTTATTCACATTCTGCATATCATTTTGTAATAAATTTTCTAGCGTAATACATCTAGATAATTTGAGTCGAAAACATTCTATTCAAGATTGTAAAGGTTTAAGCGAACATGTTTTTACAGTCAATGCACGAAATAATTATTTTTATTCATGTTAAACATTTTAATTAGTTTTTGCGTTGCATTATTAAATGCTAGTATTTCGATTCATTTTTATCAAGTAAAAATCATTTGATAACATAACAGTTTTACTTATTCGTGATTTATACTTGTTAGTTGCTTTGACGTTTGCTGTTTTTTTATCTAAACATTTTATTACGAAGTGAATACACCGTTATTATTATATACTTTAGCCTCGTTTTATTGGGTCTTTGTTCTGTTTTAACAATATGTCATATAGTAAGAGAGAGATCACTTGTACCTGCTGATTGTGAGCCCAACTTGGGAAAGGATTATTGACCATATTCTTATTATTTTTTTATTGTTGAATTAAATGTGTTCCTGTACGTGGATGATTCCAAGCAGACAAGGGTAACGACGTCTGTTAACTAATTAAATTATTTATTACATTGATTATTGCACCTTCAACTAAGCTATAAAAAGTGCTGTCCTTAAAGAAATAATTAATAGCCTTCTCTGGGTAGGTTTGTTTGGGAAGCGCTCTAGTATACGTCCAGAGTTATACATTACCCCGTTCGTTAAGGTAAGTGCACTTATATACAGGGTGTTAGTATTCAAGGTACATCTATATAGAATGTATTTCTGGAGGTGTTTATATTTAGGGTGTTAGCTTACGAGTCGTTGCGCGGGTTGGCATAGTGTTTTGGATTTTCAGCTTCTGGCGCCCTTAACTTCGATTATCTTTTACAGAATTATTGAGAGTTTCTGTGAGTGTAAACTTTTTCCTTTGTTTTAAAGGTAAGTTTAGGTTGAACCACACCCATCTCTGACTAGAGCTACGGGATTGAACATCTTCCAATATCCTTAACGGGCATTAGGACTCCTTTTCAGCTTTTTCTCGATACATAGTGGCACTATAGGTACTGTTCAGCATTCTAGCTATTCCTGAGTCCACAAATAATGAAGTGGATGCGGTGTCTAACATGCCGGAATAAGTGTGGCCGTTAGTTTTGACTAGTATGAATGATTGATTTTCAGGCTGTGGAGTTTGAACTCTAAATTTCGGCATCTTGAGCAAAACAAGTTTAGTTTGTTTCTACGCTGGAGTGGTAATGTACGGTCTGTTCACATTCCAGCCTCTTGTGGTGGTTCGTTGTTCATTGTGTCGGTTTAAAGTTTCTGTAAGATTATAGCTTCTGGTATTCGATTTGTATGTGTTGATGTTTTTTTAGCATCCATACATTCTTCTAAATGGTTTATCTTTGTAAATTTCCTCATACCTTTTGGCTGCTCTAACTGGTGACGGTCGTATTATCTTGTTTTCACAGATAAACAGTATTCGTGTAACAGATGTAACCATTATATCTTCTGGACTTTGGATAGGTTACCATCACGACACATTGACGTTTGCAGAGCGGTCACGTAGTTTGGCATGGAAAACGTAATCGGTTGAGAAGTAAGTTTTTAAAGATACCTCTTTCACTGCTCGTAATTGTTGCGGAATCAAACCATTTTCGGTAAACATCTAGGAAGTAGAACTGATTTTTTTTTATTTCTGGATATCATGGCAAAAGCAGATTTTTGTTACTCTTTCGAGAAACGGTTTTGCTGTCTAATTTGGCATCCCACTCAGAGCGACAAATTAACTTTTCCGTCGCTTCAATTAGCTCGATATTCTCTAGCCGGTATATCTATTCTAGATATATATTGGATACTTTCAAACCGACCTTTAATTTTTCATTGGAAAAACTTGTATCTTGCTGTGTTGTTGCCATCTTCACGTTGGTGGTACTTAACTGTGCAGTAAAGAGATTATCGTTACGGCAACAACTGTTGGTTCTCACACTAGCTTTAAGGACGACGGTTCCTGTTTTCTACTTTAGTTGACGGTCCTCGAACTGAGAGTCCCTTCACTTCGGTTTCGAGGTCTCTTTCCACTCGATCTTTCTTTTTCGTTGTTGTTTTGAATTGAGCATCCTCTCTCAGCTGCTGCTCGGTTTTGAGATCGCTTTCTGTTTACAACAGGTTAATGAATTTATACTGCCACCTTGTGGTATTTTGCTAATCGGAATAAAATTAAATTAAAATTAATATTACTCGATACTTCCTCTTTGAAATCCTAATTTTACTTTTTATGTTTATGTTTATGCTTTTATTTAAGTTTATCTTTAGTATTTATTTTATTATTAATCATTTCAAGCTAGTGCTTATTGAAAAATTGTTTCAGCAATACAAACAAACAGCTAAGATCTATTTAATAAGTTTTTGCTCAATCAACTGTTATAAGAATTTTATTATATAAAATACATACACAAATGAATCAGTTAAAAGAGTATGTTATGCTTATGAATGACAATATAAATCTTTATGTAATGTGGAAAACGTTCCAGTAAGTTATTCCGCATCTTTAATTCCATTTCCTGTAGATGAACTTAGCTCTATATCTAATAACGGTAATAATAATTTATAATTTGTACTTGTACTAAAAATGTGTATTATTTGTAGCTGCTTAAATTTAGTTTTGTTTCGCCACAATAACAGTTCGATCATATTATTTTCCGAATAAACATTTCTAAATTAATCACCTGTCATTCCACAAGTGCTGCTCAAACACTAGAAAACAAATTGATTTCAAACTATTTATTTACAAACAAAAAAGATGAGTTACATCAACATGTAGCATTATGTACAGTTTACCTTCAATTATTGAAAATATGAAGCGGAAATACTATTATTGTGAAGAGACAGACGGTTTCAGTTAGCTCAAAGATGTTGAGTTCAGAAAATATTTAAATTAGTACGTATTTGCATACGTTTCACAGCCGTTTCTGTATAATTACTTTTCGGTCACAGTATTCTCGCTGAAAATAATAATTATTAATAGAATTTTAAGTACAAAAAATCAAATCTGATGCCTCTGCTTTAACTGTAATTCGTTTCAAGACATTCTCATATTAAATTACAACTCCTTTATGGATAGTACAGGGCGTTTCTAATTTTCAATAAACAACAAAAGAGAAGTCAGAAAATTAAGTTGTGCTCAAAAAAAATTAGGTATGTTCTTTCGGGCAATATTACGATATAGTGGTTTTTCAAGATCGCACACAAAACTTTACAAATTCCTATCCATAGACACAATGTGACTTCATACTTCTAGCTTCTAGGTAACAAATGTGACAAACTTTAATAGAAAATGTTGTTGATACTGTTATTTTCCGAATGGTAGTTGGTGTTATACAAGGAACTTTTATATCAATACTATGAGAACAAAATACACAACACAGCTTTTATGGTTTTTGATTACGTTGTTTGTTACTTGTTACATTACAAGTATAATTTAGTTAGTGACATGTTAGGATAGCCTTTCTTTCTACAAATAAAAAGCTGGCGTGGAAATAGCATTGTTACAGTAACCTTTAATGGTCTTTACTGTAGGCGTGTAAGCTGCCATAAATAATGAAACGACAAGAAAATTGAAAGTGAAAAATGAAAGAATTTACTTAATAGCGTATTAAACTAAAGGAAATATACTAATGAAAGTATGTTATTGGATTTCAGCTAATGTTCATTCAGCTTTGGGTAGTTTAGTTCGATAGCAAATTTCCCTCTGGAATTGACCCGTACGTCAATACGACACAGTTACCTATGTCGAACTAAGCTTTTCATTTACTCTTTTAATTCAGTTTGTTTTAGGGGATTTCATATAATTAAACTGGGAATTTTTATTTATTTCCGGAATATATTTATCTTCCGAAGAGAAAATATGGGGTGGTTGTCCTAACCATTTGGTTAATGGAGCTCGAGACGAAAACCTCGAGTTTTGTAAATAATGAGGACACGTTTAACCTTTAACTTTGCCTTTTAATTTTCTTTAGTAATATAAAATGTTGCATCCACGGTATTTTAATTTGTGGACGTTGCATTAGAAAATTAATATTTATGTTTATGCTTTATTACTTTAATAGATGTGGCAATGTACTGTAGAAACGTGGTAAACATATTAATGGAAAAAGTTTAAATTTACAACCTTTTATAGAATTAAAATTATGAAATGCTTCGGTCTAAGCAAATCTTTAAAGATTTTATGAATTTCAACAATTTGTTTAAGAAACACAAAAGCAAAATTAACAAATTATAGTATAGTATTTTGCTTAATGCGATGCATTTCAATAAAGAGATCCATTTCAGCAAGATTTACTTTTTTTAATTTTACACGTTACCTATACATGTGAAAAACGACACAATCTCTATCGTCTATGTTTTAATTTAGCCAACGAAAAGATTGCGTTGGCCTGTTTCTCAACTCTACTAACTGAATACGATCTTTGTTGGAATTAGTAACATCGATTGCTGCCATATATAGATAGCAATAACACAGCTTATCCTAATTAGGAATAGCCAAATGGTTACTTTCAATGTAAGTCGCTTTTAGAAAGTGGATTTGTAAAGTCACTCCAAATAAATGAAAGAATGGATGCAGTTAGCATCTAGTTCCACAAGAATAAAAGTCGAACTGTCTTCTGCTGACTCTAAGCTAGAGACGGGCAGCTTTGATCTAATCCTATGATGCGTGGCTAAATAGAGTTTAGTCCATTGTTACTAAAATTGAGCTTATAGATCAATTTTAAAGCCACCAGAAGTTGGCGTTACGTCGATGCACCCTTGGCTCAACAATAATTCAAACTTGTACCGGCAAAAAAAACGAAAACTTCAACTAAATAAAATACATAAAAGCTTCATTGTCTTCTTACCGATTAAACTCTAAAACTAAAGATGCTAAATGAATTACTGTTCGTATTCTCTGATTTCGTAACAATTTTAACTGCGTAATTGACGCGTTTATTAACACTAAACTGTTAATCAAATTATTACTTATTCTTCCCCTGAAACGTTGGTCTACTACTAAAGTAAGCCGCTGACTTCTTTGACGCTTTGTTACATCTAAAACACAACGTTGTAATCGAGATAGTAACCATTTCTGGAAAAAACTAATACTCATTAGTTTGATTATGGATTTGATCAATAAAAAAAATGATGCTAACATATTGGCAGATCCAGATCAGTACACAGTATAACGCGACCTTGCGTTACATAGATAATGCACTTAGTTTAACTAAGACGCTATTGATCTTAGGCCGGCTCAACTCAGTTGGTGGCCTTGAGCGAGAATAAGGAAATTATACACACAATAAAATACAAAGAAATCAGTTTAAGATGGACGCCACTGTTTTTCTTAAAAAATACAAAATAATCACAAGATATGAGAATATTTCCAACTAAACTGCTCAACAATTGAAGTGGCCCGCACGCTGAGATGGAGCGACGAGCTGAAGCACTGCCTGGACGTTGTCCAGCGGCGCAGCGGCTTGCTCTCTAGACTCTGCGGCGGCATTCCAGGCTGTCACCCTAGGACGCTACTTCACACCTACAAAACTTTCATAAGACCCGTGATCGACTACCGATTCACAGTCTTCGGCTCCGCACCGCCATATGCGATCAGAAGACTCCGACAGAAAGAGAGGGCCATCTGCAGGAGGATTTTCCGGCTGGAGCGCTTCTTCCCTTCGGAGGAAGTCTGCGACAGGGCGGGTATTCCTCCTGTAGATGCGCGCCTCGAATTCATGAGAGGTCGATATGGGAGCAGGGCGGTCGAACAAAACAGAGAGCACGTTCTCGACATCCTAAGAACCCGGGCTCCGGCCGCCCGCAGAAGACCCAAAAGAAAACCCAAACACCCGCCCTCTATCATGATGACACGTGCCGAGAACCTCTCCCCCGAGTTGATGGACATACGTCTTGACA
>VTPC01004713.1:0-14719 GCA_011009095.1 Ignelater luminosus
AAGTCCGATGCAGTACGAAATTCATCTCGGTCAGGTGTAGTACGAAAAAGCCGTTGTCTGATGCAGTACGAAAACAAACTCGTTGGCTGGCTGGCCGACTGGCCCCCTCCTCGCCAGCTTAGCGGCCCGCTGCCCGCCTACCTGCTGGCAGGCCCGCAGGCTGGCTGGCTTCCAAGTTTAACAAACTGTCCACTTTCTACGAAGATTGCCTAAACAATTCCTAGCTAAATCAATTGGAAAAGAAGCATTTAACTTGAATTAGGCGAAGGTTGTAAAAAGATGCAAAAAAAAAGTTGCACAAGCCCTATCACGTAAACTCAAAAATCCAACGATACCGTAAGAAACTACCAACAGAGCAGCCCAGTAATTCCTGACATTTTCACACATTGGTTCGACTTAAATATTTTAGGGCCATTGTGGGACAGGACGGGCTCACTACCACCTTTACCCTTAGCTGCACCCTGTTGATTGTGTAGGCCAGTCTTATCGAAATACCTAAGAGCGAGATCTTCATAAGCCACAGAACCATACAACCAAAATGACTTTAAAGTATCTAAGCTTTCAAGTGTAAAAAGCTGGCTTGTTTTTGCTAACTTACAGTGGTGGAAGAAAACGGTAATTTTAATTTGCTGCACGACAGAAAAACAAATTTATTTGTAAATAAAATATTTAATATTACACAACTCGATTTGATGTTGTAAGCAATAAACACGTGTTTAATAAACACCAGGGACATAAAGCATTTGCAAGGATACTTTTTACACAGTTTAAATTACTGCACAACGAGAGCCAACACCTACACGTCTTTCTTCACTCAACGCTCATAGTGGAATAAGTACGAGAATGTAACAGTTGGAATTTTACATTATGATGTGTCATTATAATTAAAATTATTTTAGAGTATACAGAGTGTTATTTAATTTAAACCAATACAATCTTTTTAGCTTAATGTTGATTTCTCTGAATTCTTATCATAATTTAATCTATAATATAATGTTTATATTAATTAATTATGTAAACTAACATAACAAGTTAAAAAATTCCAAATAATTACAATTCCATTAAAAAATTTATAACATGTAAAAATTAACACTTTGTATTAAATAAGCTAGCACTTTTAGAAACACAGAATGTAAAATGATGATGCATTTGTTATTCAACTGTTTAATTTTCAAAATTAAACAGATTTCATGCAACCATCCTTAATGATTTCATTCAAATAATTTCTATAAGAAGTCTCATTTAAAGTAACGAAGAAGTTAATTTCTACGACTATACAGCGTTCACGATGTTTGTGGGTCGTAATAGGCCATGCTTTCATTTTGTTAGGTTGGAAGCACTGAATTATAGTAAACAACTGAAACAACTGCGCGCATGTTCACAATCTGGTCCGCGATGTTAGAACGAGACCGCTGCATATCGGGTATTTCTCTCTTTTTTTCTCAAGCGATTATATGAGAGCTACGAGTACTAAGGGTTAAAAATGTAATATAACCCTGAAATAGGCTGTCCTAGAAATGTAGGAAAAGGAAGATATGAACTAGAATGATTATAATTTATAATAAAAGCTATTAGATCGAGAAAAAAAGAAACTTAACAAAACAACTTGACAAATATGGAGAGGTAAAGCATAATTTGCCAACAGCTGATGTATATTACAATTGAAAAAATTAGCTTTTTTCTTAGTTTATGTTAGGGCATTAGGTATTTATAAAAATTATAACAAAAGATATACTAGTTTTATTCGCATTTATTTAAAAAATACACCTACATATTAAGATATTCATTACAAAAGACAATACATTTAAAAAAAAAGTTTTTAATTGAATGAAATTTCACTTTTTTTGGGGATGTCTAAGTTGAAACATCAACTGAAAATGATGTGCTGGATGGACTACTTTTCATTAATGGTACCTGAAATAGATAACTATTACTTAGACATTATAATTATAATCAAAAGATCATTCACAGTAAATTACCTCTTATATTGGAAGATTGAATATGCTAGGCACAGCATGTCTTTAAATCAGAATGCTATGGTGAGAGTGCTAATGCTTTGAGTTTGCAGCAAAAGTGAAAGAGGTCAAGATTACTTCAAAGAAGAACAAGACTTACTTGGAACGCGAATTATCTAATCTTTAGACATAATTTGCTCAGTTATAGCAGAAAATTTTTATTTATGTTAAATCTAAGTTAAATTTTTACACTCGGCTTGATTAATATTTAATGTTTTTAAATTTACTTTAATAATTTTCTTGAGTTAATCACTCATGACATACATTAAATTATTAATGACGTCTTTACAATAGTTCATATTACAATTTAAATTAATTAAATTAATTTAAAAATCTTTACCGCAGGTAGGATTCGAACCTACGTAACCTTATCTCGCGTAACAATATATTCTTAAATTTGTTCATGAAGATGTAATCTAAGATCCAGCTCAAATAGAAAAATTGCTGTCCGTTTGGGTAGAGCGTTAGACGTAATAAATAAATTTGTCAAATTGGGATCTAATTATGGAACAAAGAAGAGAACTGGCAGAAAACCCGTTATTACAGACAAAGACAGAAGACTAATCATTCAAAAAGCATCTGTTAAACATATGTTTGCAAGTGAAATAAAGCGTGATTTGTCATTGCCCATCTCTGTAAGACATGTACAGTAAATACTAAGTTCAAGTAATACCTTGAAATTTGAAAAACGTGCCAAAAACCTGCGTTAAATAATAAGAAGACGGCTAGGTTGGAATGGGCTGAAAAACACGTATCTTCTACAGACTGGCATCAAGCCCTCTTCAGTGATGAAAAGAAATTCAATTTGGATGGCCCGGACGGGTTTAAATATTATTGGCATAATCTTCGTAAAGTCCCCGAGATCAGAATGAGCAGGAATTTTGGGGGTGGCTCAGTAATGATGTGGGGCGCTTTTTCTAAAGCTGGAAAACTTCCGCTGGCATTTATTTCTCATAAAGTGAAGTCTACTGACTATGTAGAAATGTTGGAAACTTCACTCATCGATCACGCAGAGGAGCTAATGGGCCCCGATTTCATTTTCCAGCAAGACAATACTGCAATTCATTCTTCAAGGCTTACAAAAACATGGTTAGCAGAAAGAGAATTTAAATTGCTTGGCTGGCCTTCGATTAGCCCCGACATGAACCCTATGGAAAACCTATGGGCTATCTTGGCACGACGCATATACCACCATGGAAAGCAGTACATGACAGTTAAGGACCTTAAAAACGCTATTCTTAAGTCATGGAGAGAGATACAGATCAATAATGATAACACTCTGTAGCAGCAAATTTTGAATTAACTTTTCAGTTGCCCATTGTTATTAGATTCAAATTGAATGACACGTTGGAGAATGGAGTTTCCGTTCTTACCTTTTCCTTGAGGGGAACTGTCAGGTTAGGATTAAGAAATAAAATGATAGTTGTGGTATGAGAGCAAGTTTTTCATTTGTATCAATAAAAGTACATAAAATATACAAGTGAGTCTTTTCTTGTACATAATTAGTTTATACACCCGATGAACACAATACCCATTTTTCAAAATTCTCTTAATTCATGTCATGATAATCGTTCAACTTCGTTCCTGATGTTCCAGCATGTACAGTAATCAATCTAGGGCCTTTGGAAATATTTGAGAATAAACCTTTAGCACTGCCATCCGCCCAAGAATTAATTTTTGTGTGCCCACTGTGAATATTTGCTCATCTAAATAAGCGATTGGGCGGTTCTGCTCTCTGAAGATCTTTATTTGATGCAAATAGTTTGCACAAAGTAACCAAATGTCGCTTTTTTCAATTAATATTTTCCTGTTATTCTCACATTTTTTCCTTTTAAATCCGGCTTTCTTCACAATTTGTTCCCACGACTTTGCACTGCCCTTGAGATTTAAATCTTCTTCATGTACAACTGCATGAAGATCTTTAATTGTTATATGTTTGTGATATTAGCAGAAATCACAAGTTGTTCAAGTTGCTAATCTATAACATTTTCAGGAATTTCCAGTTTCATCTCCTAAGCTGTTTTAAGAAATCAAAAATATTGCCTACTATACTTCCTGTGTCTGCTTTCTTAGAGCATATCCACTACTTAAACTACTTTTAAGTTCCACGATTTCACTCATGAAATATATAATTTATTAATTAATATAAAACTACACTAAACACTATAAATAGAAAATAATTAATGTATGAATTAAATTTAGATTACATTTAATAAACGTAAATCATGAACATTAAATGGGAAAGAACAAAACAGAGAAATATAAAATACATGCACTTACACGAAAGCACCAGCATAATGAATATTTGCAATTTTAAAAATTTCAAAAGGGGTGAAAATGTTTTTTAAAGGGTAGTGTATAAACATGACTCAAGAAACCCGTCTTAGTTGTCATAGTTACACAGAAATTCTGCTACCATGCGGGGTTATTCTTAACTGTCCAGAAACTGTAGTGAACACCGCTTAGATCATTTGTTGGAAGAGTTTTTTCGATGGGACCGTGACTCAGTTGATATTGCTACTCACATGGCTAAACCTCAAAAGCATTCTGCTGCGCTTAAAACAGCAAAAGGAAAATGAGTTAAGTGACCGAATTTTGATTGCTCGAATTTTGTCAACATTGGGATCGTACTCTCAAGAATTTGGTTGACCGAAGACTCTCGCCTCTGCTTGCCCAGACAAGGTTGGTGAAAAGTGAAACAGCAATGGTTCCAAATCAAAATATAGTTTCGTATGTAGTGGTGAAAAGAGCACATCTTGGATTGCCAATACAGGGCCAGAGACCCACAAAACATTTAACAAGGATAACTTTGTAACACACAAACCTTTTGTGGTTCCCCACCCAATGCATGGCTTTTGTAAAGACTCAACATTTGCCGCCTTGGGACAAGGTGATATTGTAATCTAAATTAATATCAAAGGAAGCTCGGTTCGAACGAAAATGTCTAGTACATCCCAGACACAAGGTGAATTTTGTTTTCAATCACTATAAAAGCAGATCCAACGGTCACAAATTTGAAACTGACTATAAAATGATGATCGTTTGGTAAATGAACTCTATATTTTGGACATGAAAGCTGTAGCAGTAGAGGCTGTGTTCCTTGCCTATGTAATATCAAGCATGCAACTCTGGCATGAAAAACTAGGACACCAAAACAAATGCCATGTTAAGTGTGTTGTGAGTCATTATGGAGTTCATTTGACTGGAAATGAATTTTGTGATGGATGTGCCCTAGCTAAGGCACACAGTGATCCATTTCATAGTAGGCCTGATCCTCCTAAAGAACCTGGAGCAGTTACAAGTGCAGATATCTGTAAACCAATGGAGACAACCACCTTTGATGCGGACATTGTTACTTTGCCTTGTTCAAGGACAATTATAGCAAGTATCCTTGCATATTTTTCTTGACTCATAAAAATGAATTCACTGACTGTTTGAAAGTGTTTCTATGTGAAGCTAAACAGAGAGGAGTTAATGTCAAGGTTTTAAGTTATGATGCCAGCAAATTTTTGTCATGTGAGACAATGAAAGTTGTTAGTGAGAATGGAGTTGAAGTTTGAACCAGGCCTAAGCAGAACGATTCTGTGGAGAGGGAAAATAGGATGACAAATAGTTACAACCTGCCAAAGCTCCTACTTGTTAAATTTGACTAGACCTCTAGTCATGATGAAAATGAAACACCATTAGAAATTTGGACTGGTGAAACCGTCAGAGATTTAAAACACTTGAAGGTGTTGGAAACCCAATACTTTGTGTATAAACCCAAGCAAAAACGGAAAAAGTGGGATACCAAAAGTATTGCTGGCATTTTGGTTGGGTATCATGGTTTAAGGGATGGTTATAGGGTCTATGTTTCTAGCGAAAGATATCCTGTATTAGTCATGATGTGAAATTTAAGCTTAAGAGAATATTGACAGTCAAAGATATTTATTCTAAGACAATGATGTATCCCTTAAACTTCTGAGTCTGATTATAAAAATGGAAATCCAAATCCCCTTGTGGAAGAAAATGGGGGACATTAGAGTAATAGAAATTTAAGCAATTATGTTCTGCCGGCAGGTGATTTAAATATATAACAGCCTTGTAGTCTAATAAGACAAACTTGTGATGTGAAGCTATGGAAAGTGAAATTAACTATCCCTGGATGAGTAGATATGTGGACACTGATCGAACTTCTCCAGGATAAAAAAATAATTTCTAATCGTTGGGTTTTGAGAACCAAACTAGATACTAATGGAGAAATTGCTAGATATAAAGCAAGACTAATCAAACGATCAAGTTAATCCTCTGGGATTGATCAATCAGGTGTAAAATTCAAATGTAAATTTGAAATTATCCCATCATATGAGCTAATTCTGGATTGACTTGATCAATTAAAACTCTGCTTTCTGCAACTTGCTGCAACTGGCCATTAGTGATTTTTATGCTGAATGGCTAACAAGGGACATGTGGTGTATATACCTCACCGATCTTTTTTTTTATTCCTGTAAGAACCAATATTATTTATTATCTGAAAAAAGTGTCTTTGGTCGCTACTTACAATGCATTCAGTATAAAGTTCTCTATGCTTTTATATCTATTTTTGATATTTTCATATAGAAACTGCATAGGCCTAAGCTGAAGCATCAGTATACTATCTCTTATAACTTTAGAGTGAAGCAAATTTAGTCAAAATCCTATTAGGAAGAAATAATTTGTCAACCACTAAAGCATCCCCATGGACACAGATGATGAGAAAACACGGTCAATGCATTAAGCGGAACTTGACATCAAAGCTCCAACAAATGCAAATTGAGGGAATGGTTTGATTACTATTATGACGCTTTATCATGTTGTCTTATCCTGTCCTGTTATATTTTTTTATAGAAAATGCAAGGCGTTTTTGTTTTGTCAGAAATGCAACGAGTATAACTTGTTTTTTCAATATTCCTTGTGAATTTAAAAGTTAAGTTGAATATCGTCTCTTTACCGTTAGATGTAATTAATACTGATAATCTTAAAAATCATACGCATCAACATCAATTAAGTTACCATTTAAAGTATTTTATAATTAAATTTTGATTGTAAACCTCGGTAGCAATACCATATTTTAAATTTATGGTGTTAGCGCTAATGGAATATACAGGGTTGTACAAATTGGAGTAGTTGTATGGGGATCTCAAGAACCGTAAGAGATACGAATTTGTTTAAATTATTGCAAAGTTGCACATTTATGTGCCTAACAACATGCCATTTAAAAAGTTTAAAAATCTTGAATACTTCCGGCGATATCCGGAAAACACCGAAATAATAATTTTTCGTTTTTAATTTCTTACGCCTTTGTTTTCAAATTTATTTAAAAACTAATAGCACATTATTAGAGTACTTTTTTATGTTCTTTAAAACTGTGTAATCATTTTTGAAATGCGACGTTTCGTATTTCAGATATCATTATCAGGTCAATTATTTTCAATACAGACCTGGATTTCTTTTTACCTTTTTTTTGAAAACTGGTTCTCAAATGTATAATTCTGTATTATTTTTTAAAAAAATTGCGTTTTGTAGTAAAGAAAATGACGCTTCTTTTATCGCCCAATTTTTTGCTGGTACGGTCCTGGATATATTAATCAGGATTCGTATGCTAAGACAAATTAACATAACTATAAAACTCGGTTTGATAAACATACTCAGTCTAAGTTTATTAAACTTATTTTATTATTTTGTTTGCGTTAACATGTATTTGAACAAATAAAAAGGAAAATTCACAATAACAACAACTAAAACTAGACTGAAATACTGAGAAATCTAATAACAATAACATCTATTAAAATTAAATTTAAAAAACAAATAAATTTTTAATGTTTTCATAAATGCTCTAAAAAACCACCATTTGCTTCAATACATTGATTTATTTTTCGTCTTATGGTTATTATAGCTCTTTGAAGGCCCCTCCTGTCCAAAGCAGTAAATGTATTGAAAATGCGCCTTTATGAAAAAATTAGAAATTTATTTATTTTTCTTTTAATAATAGTTGTTATTATTAGATTTCTTAGTATTTCAATCTAGTTTTGGTTGTTATTGTGAATTTTCTTTTTGTTTGTTCAAATACATTTCAACGCAAACAAAATAATAAAATAAGTTTAAATAAACTTAGACTGAGTATGTTTATCAAACCGAGTTTTACAGTTACAGTATCCAGGACCGCACTAACAAAAACTTGGACGATAAAAGAAGCATCATTTTCTTTACTACAAAACGCAATTTTTTTTAAAAAATAATATGGGATTATGCATTTGAAAACCAGTTTTCGACAAAAACATAAAAAGAAATCTAGGTCCGTATTGAAAAAAATTGACCTGATGATGATATCTGAAATACGAAACGTCGTATTTAAAAAATGATTACACAGTTTTAAAGATCTCCATACAATTACTCGAATTTGTAACACCCTGTATATGCAGTACCAGTACGTTGGAGGGAGACTATAATGTGTTCTGTGCGTAGTACCTTTTTGTAATAAGATGTTATCTTCAATACCTGCTTGATTGGGATTGCAAATGATTTCTCAAATTATGTCATATTTCTGAATTCTAAATAATTTATTTATTAAATAAAAATAATAAAAACATTAAATTACAGAATTGGAATAAAAACATCTAGAAGGTAAAGTAAAATAAAAATTTATTAAAAATAAATTATGTCTTAATATTCAACAGTATTTAAATAACATTTAGTTACTTATTCTAAAATTTAAGTTGCTGTGCCTTGAAAAGTTTGATGTTTAATTAATTCTTTAAAAGCTCCATTTTCAAGGTGCAACAGATCACTGTAGGTTCCTTTTTCGACAATCTGGCCATTTTGTAAAACTGCTATTGAATCAGCATTCTGTATAGTTGATAAACGATGTGCAATCGTCAAAACTGTTCGTCCTTTCATTACTCTTTCTAATGCTTCTCTCACTAGATGTTCAGATTGTGCATCTAATGCACTGTAAAAAAAAAGTTGTAGAATTAGTTAAAATTGGAAAATTAAAAAGAAAATCACAATAACCTTGTTGCTTCATCAAGAAGTAATATCTTGGGATCTTTAATTAAAGCTCTAGCTATTGCTACTCTTTGTTTCTGTCCTCCACTAAGCATAACACCTCTTTCTCCTACAAGTGTATCAAAACCATCTGGCAGTTTTTGTACAAATTCGTATACATTTGCTTCTTTGGCAACACGCATTAACTCCTCTTCTGTTATGTTCGTAGGATCTTCAGCTCCATACAATATATTTTCACGGATTGTACTTGAAAATAAAATTGGTTCCTGAAAAAAGCAAAAACTAAATAAGTTTAAATTTAAACATTAATAACAATAATGCACCTGACTAACAGTCCCAATATGCCTTCTTAACCAAGCTGGATCTAAACTTTTTACATCATTACCATCTAAAAACACCTGTCCTTTGTTAGGATCATATAATCTTAATAAAAGAGCGGCTAAAGTACTCTTTCCTGAACCGCTAGGTCCCACAACAGCTAATGTTCGTCCTGGTGTTATGTCTAATTCGAGATCATTAAAAACCTTTATATCATTTCTAGATGGATAACTAAATTCGATGTTTTTAAAAGCTATATGTCCTTCAGGTGGTGACAATGGTATAACACCACCTAGAATTGATAAAAGAAGTAAGTTCTAAATACTACTAAGTTTAAGTAGCGTTTAAAGAGGTATTCAATAGTATCAAAATCAAGTAGGTTTAGATTTAAAATAAATTCACATTACACTCTAGCTTTTAGGAAAAACAAAAAGTATTTTTTTCATATTGAGTTCTAAATTATCTAAGAACGATTCTTTGCTATTGTTATGTACTCTCATTTGTTACAAAAATATTTTCTTTTGTTTCTAGCAAATATCTAAGAAGACGAATTTTCTTGGAGAAATAAAACACCAATAAATTACTTTCCAAAATGTTCAACTTTCAAAATAAACACGCATATAAATTATTACCAAGGGCAGGAATCATTGGTTGTCTATCTATGAGATCCCAAAGCCTTGATGCTGCTCCAACTGATTTGTTTAATTCAGAATAAAAACTTGATAAACCTCCTACTGACACACCAATGTATGCGGCATATAGTAAAAATGATGATAAATTTCCTACTGTAATTGTATTTGCTGATACCATAACTCCTCCATAATAAAGTACTGATATTATTATGATATTGCCACTAAGTCCAGTCTAAAAAATAATTGTAACCTTTATTTCAAGAAAGAGTTACTTCATACATTACCATTCCATAAAAAAGAGCTCTAGCTCCAGATTCTTTATAACCTAATTTCAAAACCTTTTGAATTGCACTTGTGTATGTATTCATTTCTCTAGGTTCACGGCTAAATGTTTTAACAGTACGCATATTAGATATACGTTCTTCAGCAACTTGAGATGCTTCTGCCAGAGTATCTTGCACACTTTTTGTTATTTTACGTACGAATCTCCCGTATATAACTCCTATAATTGCTACTGGTGGTACAATAGCTAGTCCTACCATTGCTAATTCTGGTGACATATAAAACTAAAACATACATGTGAGTTAATATAAACTTAAAGAAATTAAAACAAAGCTTTACCATCATTCCACTTCCAGCAAAAACCATAATAGTAGATCTTAAGCCATCAGAAATATTACTTGTTAAAGCCTGTCCTACTATCTGTGTATCCGAAGAAAGTCTGTTAAGTAATTCTCCTGTTGGACGACTATCAAACCAACCCTGTTCTTGTTTTAATATTGAAGAAAATACTTTTAATCTTAATGATTGGGTCATTCGGTATCCTACATAAATCAGTGCAGTTAAAATAAATTAAAAGGAAAATCCAATTAAAGCTACCTGAAGTTGACATTATATAAACACGACCGAAATTACAAACAGCACCCACCAAGAACACTGCTACCAGAATACCACATAAATGATTTAGTTTTGTACGTGCTTCTCCCAGATTGTCACTACTAGAATAAATTATATCCAATACTTTCCCTAAACTAAATGGCACTGCCATAGTCACAGCACTTGAAACCAATAATAGAGAAACCGCACCTAAAATAAGTGTTTTAATTTATCAAACTTTAAAAGCAATTAACTTACCAAGTAATTTCCATCTTTCTGGTTTTGCTAATGAAAATAATCGAATTAGGTCTGCTCTTTTCAGTCTTTCATCCTTCCGTGGCTTATGTGAGCATCTTCGAAAAAAAATAGCAAATCGGCTTCTATGAGGTTGATTTATATTGTTCGGCACATTTATTGCAACATACGACTGCTTTTGCAATGGTTTTGATGCCATATTATAATAGAATTTTCTGTTTGGAAGTTGTTTTAATAAGTACACTTTGTTATTAACATTTTTTATTAACTTTAGTGAATTGAATAGGTTAGACTTAAGACCACAACATAACATGCTTGAATAAACACTCATTTTATTTGTATACTAAAGAAAAATTAAAATAAAAAATAAAAAACACAAGTAATCTTGTGTATTTTGAAAGACACATAAATTGTAGGTTATGTCTCTTTTAATGTCAAGTGTGACACACGAGAAATGACATTGCATAATACAAAAAAGATAACTAGATAACGGGATAATAATAATAACAAATGATAACGCAAAGTGAAGTACAAATGGTGAAAAGCTTTTGTAATATGAACTGAATTGCAAAAGAGGTTGCCTACACTTAACCTAAAAAAATCTCCTTTTCTTTAGAAAATAAAAATGTCAAGTCATAAATAAGCGATTTACTCAAACAATTTAATATTCAATTTCTTTTCTGATACTAGTGTAATCTTAAAATAATTACAGTAATTCAGTGTATTATTTCAAACTTGTTATTGTGACAGACCATATTTTTTCAATTTTCTGAAGGTAATCCTGTTTAATTATTGCATAGAACACTACTTACATAGGAATAAGCACACAATCGATATCACCTATTTATTTTCCATATATACTATACAAGCAGTATGGTCCGAAATATTGTATGGGTAGGTATTCTTTTCTTTGCAGAATTTGGTGTTTAGAGCGTAAAAATCGTCTTGAAAGTCGTATATACTCCAAAGCGGAAAAAGATGTTTTTTCAAGAAATCAGATTCTTCACGTTTTTATTAATAGTATGCTGCAGACGCAAACTCAGCTATAATGTCGTTAATAGTTTCATTATTTTATAATAAATTGCCACACTATCAGAAGCGTATTTAGTACCATTATCCTCGAATAACAACACATTTTAGTTGTCAGGGAGAAATGATGTTTTCGATCTTTGGCTGTCACTAACTGTGATCTTCTAATGCACTTCCTATTTATGATAGTGTAATTTCTGCAATGGATTTTTCATTCTTTAAAGGTCCTTATTTTGCAACGTTGTGAATATCTTTTTGTTTATGCAATGTACTCAATAGTATCAAAAGATCATTAATCTCATGTTTCTTCAAATATCAAAAAATGGAGGACACCTTTGCTCAAGGTGGTCCAATACAGCAATTACAAAATTTCAAATATCCAGGTATCGTTTCTTCAGGTACATATAAACTGTACATATTAGATTTTTCCATCTTTTAATCTGAAAATAACAACTCAAAGATTTATTGCTTGATGAGTCCAATGTCTAACAAATCTCGTTATCAGCTGAAATTGACTCCTGCGCATCTTTCTACATTCTTCTTAGTTTGTCTTTGCTATTATTCAAACTGAAAGTTCACGTAAGTCATTCTTCTTTACAGTCTAGCTATATCGTAAAAGAAGGAAAAAGAGAATACATTTGCTGCAAGCCGGACTTCTTAAGAGTTTTGCACATTCTTCTTGAACTTTACATCACACTATATACCTACACAAATTTCTAAAACAGATTTCTCGGTGTCAAAAACTCTGTAAAAGCTGTAGTATCCAAATACTTTCTCTTGCATGAATAAGACTGACACATTAGTTACTAAACAGCAACATTACCGATTTTGTAGGCTGAGGAAGAAACTGGTAATATTTCATTTGTTCCTGTGCACTTTTCGATATATATGTCCAATGTCTGAGATGTCCCAAATGTAGCAACGTCAACATCAGTTGTTCGACATCTCTGCAGAAGCCAAATTGTACAATTTGTAAGTTTTGTTGTTATTGATTTGCTGCAGATCCATTTCTGGTGATCTCTTGTTATTTCTTTCTAACTATTGTCACCGGATGTTGTGAATAAACATAGTAAACATTAAAACTGATGACAAACCTTCATTGAATCAATAACAAAAAAGATTCCTACTGTACCACAACAACAATGTTTGCATTCGTTGATGGAACTTTGTACAATTTATAAAGAATGGGAATATTCAAAGCTGGGTTAAGACAATTAGGCGCTCTAGACTGATAACAATTTGACGGCCATGCATATGAAATGTAAAACACGGGCAGGCAATTTTGACGAATGGACCTGGTAGCGCACAATAATCCATTTTATACGTTACACAACAGAGAAAATTTCATGGTGATAGGAATTCTCATTTTATTCATTAATATGCTTACCCCGTTCACGATTATTTAGATACACAAACAGGTGGATTGGAAAACAAGGTTTTCCTGGATTGGGAGCTAGATTGCTAGATTTAACTCTATGTAGAAGTATAAATACCTCAAGAACCGTTAAAGATATTATTGAATTTATGTCATAAGTACTTTGGACATTGTAGAACAAAACGTTTTGCTTTAATCCTGACTGGGTGGAAGAAAGAAAACAAAAGTGAATAAGACAAAACTTTCATTGTCGGGTATTTTGCACTCTGTCACAAACTGGTGTATCTGCATAACATTCGTCTTTTGTATTTGATCGTCAATTTCTTTGCTACAGTCTTTCTTTTATCATAATCACTTTAACGGTGCCAAATTCCACCCTCTTAGCTCTTATGTTTTTTTTCTCTAGGAATTGATTATGAACCAAACGGCGCCGTTTCGATAGCTCTTAAAAAACTCTAGTCAGCTAGATGCTTAGAGGACTCCAACTACAGTGAACTTTTTCGCATTCTTCTACTTCGGGAATTGTAAATCATATAATTAAAAATTTCAACGTCTAAACAAAGAGTAATATAATCAAAAAGTTATGTTTTGTCGTTTAACGCGTTTTTCCCCGGGCCTAAATGCACCATTTAAATTCGTGCGACCCCTATTCCTTAGGTCGCTCTCTAGGATTTAACCTAGTCAGCCTATTGGGAATACTAGACTACGTATTGTGTAGCGTAATCCGAGTTACATTCGTATCTAGCACTCTTAAGAACCTCAATGGAGAAAGAAGTTTGATTTTGGGCCACAGAAGGTGGCCTGTGGGAAGACCTACCCCAACTTATAACTTCGCTCTCTTGGGAAAGCCGTGGTAGGGCGTCACAGATGTATTTGTGTTTAGCGTTCTTAAGGTCAATGGAGGGAGAAGTCAACTTTGGGCCACTGCACGTGGGTTGTGAGATATCTAGTTCTTTGAAAAGGCTAATGGAAGGCAAAGCTCAACCTTGGGCCTATGTGATATCTAATTCTCAACCACAGACCACCGCAGGAGAGCGTAGCTCGGCCTTGTTTGTAATTAAATATTTATCATAACGTGAAGTTACCGTTATTTTTTTTCTTTAATCTCCAAAAATTATTATTTATGTTTTCATTGATTTAAAAATATTAAGAACGGCAAATCGAGTCATTTATCTTTTGTAGTATTTTGTATTTGA
>VTPC01004714.1:0-45054 GCA_011009095.1 Ignelater luminosus
TGTTTTTTGTTGCTGTCTACTAATATTCATGTATTTTGTCTTATTCTTATCTATCTGTAGTACTCTCTGATAAAATTGTTTTGCATTGTTTGTAAGAGATTCTTATTCTTTGTTATTATGACTACGTCGTCTGCGTATGTTACTAATTGGCTCACTCTTTCTCTTAACGTTCCTTTTATCCCACTGCCTCTCACTACTCCTTCTATGGCTGTTAAACAATGTTGCCGACAATCTGTCGCCTTGTCTTACTCCTTTTTCGATTTCAAACTCTTGTGTCGTTCCCTCTGTTGTTAGCACTGCAGCTGTTGAGTCTTTCAGGGTCATTCTTGGTAGCTCTGTCAATTTTCTTGGTATTTCTATTTCTTTCATGTCTTGTATTAGTTTATCTCTTTTTAACGAGTCAAATGCCTGTTTAAAGTCACCGAAGACGAAGTGAGCTTCAATACTGTTTTCGTAACACTTCTCAATTATTTGTTTCACCGAATGGATTGTGTCAATTGTAGATCTTCTGCTTCTAAATCCGTTTTGATATTCTCCAATTAACTTTTCAGTAAAGGTTTTTATTCTTTCATGAATTATTGTTGTTAGCACCTTATAACACGTGTTGAATAATGTAATGCGCCTGTAGTTATTGTAATCTTTTTATATATTGAGACAATCAGTCCGGATTTTCACTCTGTTAGCGTCTCTTCCTTTTCCCATATCTGTGATACAAGCTTGTATATCCTTTCCTTCACTTGGCTTCATCCGTTTTTTATTAGTTCGCTGTCAAGGTATCTGGTCCAGCTGCTTTATTCCGCTTTGATTTTTCTATAGTGTTATATGTACTTTTATTAGATTTATATATCTTCTGTATTAAAACACTTTACAAAATATTTTATATATTTTTTATTTCGACATGACATCAATGACATAACAATAACATAACAAACTCACTATCTACTCGATAATATCTAAATTCCTAACATATAGCCTCGTCGCATTCTTTCTCTGTTGGCATTTCCAAGTGTTCTATCTCCTGTGTAATTTCTTCTTCCTGGTTTTCTTCTCCTCTTTCTTCATAATTTTTCGATAATAATCGAAAATACTTCTTCCATTCTTCCTTCTCAATTTTTGTTGTTGTTTTCTTTTTATTTTGCTTCTTAATATACTAGTACAGTTTTGCATTATTTCTATTGTCGTTTTCAATCTCTATCATTATGTTGTCTATCCATCTTGCTCTCTTTTGTCTTATAATTTTTTATAGTAATTTTCAAGATCTCGTTCTTGTCCTGTTCTTATCCATTTTTGCATTCATCATCTATCCACTCCTTTCTTCTTTCTCGATCTGATCTTCCTATTGTTTCTCCTGCTGAGTCTACCAAACTTCGTTTTATCTTATTCTATTCTAATATTTCAATATTATTAGTCTCTCCTTCGTTTGTTAGTTGCCGGTTTACTTCTTCGTATCTTTTTCGAGTTTCTTTCACGTACAGTTCTTATGTTCTCCATTTCATTCTCTTTGTTTTCTTTACCTTCGTGTCTATTTTTCTTATATCACTCTTTGCTATTACTAGTATATGGTCTGAGTCTACATTCGCTCCTCTAAATGACCGTACATCTTTTATCATATTCATTCTTTTCCTGTTAATTAACACATGGTCGATTTAGTTGCCTTTTGTTTTCCCTGGTAATAACCACGTTTTTGTGTCCCATCTTGTGTTCAGATTTAGTGCTCGTTATATTCATATTCATCTCTTCTGCAAAATTTGCCAATCTATGTCCATTATTGTTTGTTTCATTATGTATCGTGTGTTTTCCAGCAACATTGCTCAGGTAATCCTCTTTTCCTATTTTACTGTTAAAATCTCCTAACAGTTCATCGTATCATGTTTTTCCAAATACTCTTTCTAATTTTTCGTAGGATGTGTTTTTCTTTTCTTCTTCTGCGTCTTAGGTTGGAGCATATACGTTTACAAATGCTATATCTGCTATTTTGTTCTTCAGTCTAAGCGTCGAAATTCTGTCAGTTATTCTTTTATATTCCATTATAGAATGTCTATATTTCTTGATAATTAAGAACCCTGTTCCATTTCTTCCTTGTTTTGTTTCTCCTCCATATATAGTGAGCCTATAGTAGTTCGTATTTGTGCACAGTCCCAGTGTGTATCGCCTAGGTCTGTTAATTTAAGAACTACGTAGCTTGGGTTTTCTACAGCTATAGCTGCCTTAGCGTGCTCTCCTGTTGGATTGCCCGTTGCTATTCGGTATCGTATAAGGAGACCTTTAATCTCTTCCTTTAGACAATAAGCCTCTTGTAGAAGAATTATACTGTAGCTTTCTATGTTCTGGCTATATACATTGGAGACCAGTTCCTCCTCTACTATATCTCTCTTTACATTTGACTCATTTCCCTACGCTATCATCTAAGAGTAAGTTACCCATGAAGTATACCGCCAAACCGCCTTATATCCAATTTGTCGAGATAGCCTAATGGCATACCAAATTGTGTGTTGACGGTGAGTCATTAATTCTCGTAACACTCTAATGCTATTTAGGTATATAAAATAAATGAAATTTGAATAGATTAAAATAATGTTACAATCTTGACGTATGAAAGTCTTATTGCAAACGCCTATTGATTAATCATCAAAAAACAGGTAAAAAAAGAGTAAAAGAAACAAAAAGAAATAAAAAGTTTGATATGAAAGTTAAATTATTTTCATTTTACAGAAAGAAACAACTACAGCTTAAGCAACATTAAGATTGTTATCACATTTTTCCATTTCCCCTCATTTCTAATGATTTAGTGTGTGGAAAACTTTGCGCTCATTTACAGTTATATTCTCCAACAATATTTATATATCCATATTACACTAAAATAAAAGTAATTCTAAAATACTGGTAGGACCCATTTACTTAAATATCCTAAATTGCAAACTTCTAGACATTTATTGTCCTTTTTACGACTACACCGTGTGTATACTTTAATTTAACCCCTTAAACGTTAACGTAAAAGCAGAAACAGAACGAGAACGATAATATCAAAATGCCTTTTACATCCATTTGTAAAGCTATCAGTTTTGTACTTTACATTCTTCACAGTTTAATGTGATATAGTGACAATAATACACATTCAAACCACATTCGCATTATGACGATAACGTTTTCGGTTCCTGTACTAGCTCTTATCTGTTTGATGTAACTGGCATTAGATAAAAACGAATTGCTTGGAAGTTGGCAGAAAGATTTCAAAACGCGTAGAACATTGATGGATTTTAGACTGTGAGACATCGTAGATTAAAGCAAAAGAAAGATTATTGACTATCCAAGAGCCAAAAATAAATATTTTTGTTATCACAACAAAATATTTGTTGTCGGGAAAAGGAGAGAAATAAATGTTTGCAGATAATAGTAGTAAAATTCCAATTTTCTGTTTAAGTGCAGCCCAATATAAAAAACACATAAAATCGTAAATTTACTTCCAATAAATGTCAAACTCATATACGTTTAATTAATCACAATGTCCTCCGAAATTGAATATGATGACTTAAAATGTATGTAATCAAGCGTAAAAATAGAAAATCCATAACCCATTAGCTCTGCTGTACTGGTTCTCACGCTCCGCTTTTGTTTTAAATATTAATTCGGTTGATTATTTAGAACTAGAGCTAGAATATCTTACGACGACCTGTCCTGGCATATTATTCAGCAAATATCTTCTATGTGGAATAGAGATTGCTATTAGCAAAATGTGTGTGCTTCAATATTTAATGTCAGACACCAAACATTTAGTCAGCAGTACATATACATATTACCGACGAACTTGTAGGTAGGTATACATACATATCTTAATAATAAATCAAACAAGATGTTTGATATATTTAAGTAGATACGCACTTAAGTGTAATTATAATTTATGCAAATGTAAACTGGAAGGTAGGAATATTATCGAATCAATCATGACCTTATTATTTGGAAAAATTATTACATAATTCAATTGGGTATTCATCAAATATTATACTTTCAGAAAGATTACAGCTTGGAAATATCATTCTCTGAGTTTTTTCTCCTACTGGCCTGTCATCAATGAAATCGTTAATAAATTACCCAATTAAGTGCGCACGTCCTGAGTCAAGTACAAGCGCTCGATTTATAGTGAGACGTTTCAAATTGGTTGTAGATAATAGAAAGGATATAAATTTTTAATATATTTTCCTCCGTTGTTTATCGTAGGTTTCCTCATCACGTAGCAATTGCCTTGCCAGACATTCTCTAGCTTTAATCAAAATAATTCAGCAACACCATTCGAAATATGTCACATACGGTTGATCCCTCTTATCCATTAGATATTCTCTTTAATAATTACCATCTTGCTTTTATTTGGGTTATTTACATATCATTGGTAACCAGAGGATTAATTTAAAGCAACCCGGATCGAATCTGCGCTTCATGACAGGTGACAGACGTGTCATCTCGACTCTCACTGAGCAAGAATTCAGAAAGAACTTTCGTCAATACAAACTTACTAACGAGATTTAACATACCTAACTTCTCTTAAAGTCTTATTTAAGATTCTCTTTTAGAGACTTTTAATGAAAAGATTCCACATGTAAAAGCATTCATATTCATAATAAAACCATCAAAAAGTCCGAAAATGCCAATAAAAAAACTTACCAAAGTTACTAATCGACTTTAACATAAAATTCAAATTAAGACTTTCTTTAACTCGGTCAACTCATGCTGGCTTTTAGGCCATTTGGATGGTAACAAGACTCGGAGTCTACATTTCAAATCAAACTTCCTGACTTTTCTAGGATTATTCTAGTCTACTACTATTCAAATTCTGATGCCCAAACAGTGCTAGTTTCACATGCAATAATCAGTGTTGCACAGAAATAATCAGTAAGTTGCATGTGTCACGCCATGATCGAAAAAAGGACGGAACCCTCATTCCACCTGCTGTAATTTGCAGAAACAATAATTTGAAGTTAGCCTCAGTCTTCATCATACAGTTCTTGAAGTAATTATTTGTTCGAATAACGACAAATTCATAGCTATTAAAGAAGAAACACGATCGTTACAATCTCTATTGCAAGATAAGATCGCTCTAATCGACTCCTAGTTGGTAATCCCGCCGTGGGGCACCGTGCAAAGGCAAAGATAAACCTACAACACACCTCAATCCTTTCTTTCCACCGACGACCCAGCCATAGGCCATGCACGCCGCCATCGCGTCGCCCTGCCGGAATACCACGGGCTCGAGCATGAAAACCCGCACAAGTTTCTTCCTACCTGCCTCCACGCTCTCCGAGATCAACCCGAACAGCAAAAGCAATATCGCATCGCCGCACAGTTCAAGGGAGACGCCGAGAAGTGATGGCAACAACAAGCGTCCCTAACCACCTCCCCAGCGGAACCAGAGACAGCATTTCTCGCTCACTATAAAAGCGAGATAAAGAAGATCCAGCTTTACGCCGCCTTATGGGAAAAGCGCAACAAAAGGACGAACCCGTCGCCGCCTTCATTCGGAAGAAGCAACTGCTAGCCAACTATGTCATGCTCACGCTGGAGAAATCAGACCTAGTCACGCTATGCAAGACGCTGATAAAGGACGACATCGCGAGGGACTGCGTGTTCACCGCTCCTAAGACCGTCGGGGAAATCATCGCTGGTGCCAGCGAGGTAGAAGCAAAAATCGCGAAGGCAACCAAATCCTCAGAACCGACCCGCAGCCAACTTCCTCATTGTCACCACTATTCCGGACGACACTTCCATCGAGACTGCGCAGAACTGCGGAAAATAGACAAAGGATCGTGCAGTGACCCAATAACCACTAGACAAACACAATCAACGCATCACCAACCACGTCCCCGCCGATCCAGACACACCGTCCCCAAGGAACGGCGTCCAATCATCAATCCCTTCTGGAAAAAAGAACACACAGTAGACTCTCGTGGCTCCCACCCCGACCTTCTTGCGCTGATCCGATAGATGGCTCGAGCAGATCATCACACAGGCCCCAAGGTACCCCTTGCCCTTGTCGCTGCCGATTCCCACGAGACCATGTCCGATTAGCCCACGCTCGCAGTCTTTTCGTCACCGCAGAAGTCCACTGCAGCCAGGACGACAAGCCCGTAACGACCAACCTCGTCGTCGCCGCCACGGACGAGCCCCTGACCACTAGCCAGATCCTCGTCCAGCCGTCAACAGACTAGACAAAGGCCTCTGCAAGTCACACAAACCCAGAGCCTATTAACATCGAGCCCATGCCCACAGAAAGCGCGGCCACCTCCACTACGACCAAAGATAAACCCATGACCAGCCCGGTCCTCGTCCGATCATCATAATCCTGCGAGATAAGTGCCGCGCCATGCCACACAAACCCGGAGCCTGCCGACGTCGGCTCTGCTGCAGCCCAAGATGAACCCACGACCACACCAGTCTTCCTTGCATCGTCGCACAGTCTGCCAGAAGCCGCTCTTAGCTTCAAGGTTGGTGCTTCCGACAAAACTGCAGGAGATCCGCAACGCCACGCCGTCAACTACCCTTCTTCGAAGCCCCTAAAGACGCCGTAATCAAACCACATGCGCAGCATTGCCTGGACACTCCAGGCATGGCGGTGAAATGCAATGAAGAAAACGCGTTCCAGCAACGCGTGATCTCACATACTGAATCTACCTCCACGTCATCGTCAATACCTGGGACGAACACCAGCCTGATGTACCCTTCAACTGGCGTCGCCACCACAGACGCCGTCCACCTTCACGACGTCGCGACGCGGAAAGACAATCTAGTGAATAAATGTAGGGTAGAAAAACGAAGTTAGTGTTAAGTGAAACGTGATTTCAAAAGTGAAATAAAGTAAGTGCGCGTAATGCTTCGATGCAAATGTCAAGGACCAAGAAAATCACAGACCATCTTACCATCTAGTTATTTATCTTGTAAATATGTTTTAATGTAATATCCTCGATATATTTTAACCTTTTTGTAATCTGAAGAAAACAATACCAACCAATAAAACGACGAGGCGTATAAGTTTATGGCTCGGTCGAAAGATCGGAGGTGAATGTTACCTAGATGCTGCGGGGCTTAACATATAAGACCAGGGAATCGAGTGGAAATCTCTCTCTTTTACAACAAGATAAGATCGCTCTTATCTTCCAACAATTCTAAAATCCTCCGGTCTTCGCCGAACCATGCCTCGACCCCTAATTCTTACACACAAACCACATGTTTCATTTCACAAAACCTTAACCCTAACCTCAGAATAGCGCCATCGTAGAAGTCTATCGTATGTCGCCGCCAAGGTCACCTGAGTCATCGCCAACAGAAGCCGACGTCTCTGATCAGTCCACATCAAGCCCTCACTTAGCTAGTTGATAACACCAAGATGCCTAACGTCTTGAGCTAGGCCTTTTGCTGTTCTTAGAAATTCTAGAAAAAAAACCGTTAAATTCCCTGACTTTTACAGGTTTTTCTTGTTTTACAGGCAAAGCCAAACTCTGAGTAAACATCGGACGTCACATTAAGACCATTTACTGAACGAAACATCTCATCCGGTATCTGTCAATATTGACACTACCTATAGCAGCACCAAAATTGTCACCAGTAAGCGTGTTCAGTACTTTTTGATCCTTAGACATAGTACTAAAATGTGACCAAAAGAATGTTTCTGTCGCGGTTATAATCTTAAAGTCAAAGATGAACCGAGTCATTCAAAAGTTCCAACCTTGTTTTACGCTTTTAAACTCAAGTATCCACAATCAAAATCCTGACACAACTGCATAGAATTTCAGGATCGACCACACTTGGTGTTGCTTAAATTTGTCAAATTAGGTTCGTGAATATTATCATTGGAACTGTGCAAATTTATACATTACATGTGTCGGAATGTTCTTAACAGATAAAAGCAAGAAGCTGCGATCATAAGATCTTCACCTGGATTACCCACAAAGGAAAGTTAAGAAATCACAGCTCTGTTAGTTCATTTAAGACAGTAACATGAGTTTGGTGAAACACAAACCCATTCAGCTTTTCAATCACACATTCCCCAGAGGGTTGCGATTGCATCGTCATCACGATCTGACTCCACTTATGGTCCAGTCGAAAGTAATCAATTTCACGTGTACGACAGTTAAGTCGTCGTGACAAAGAAATTACATCATCGCGTTTTTTAATGCGTACAGCAGGCTATTTCATAAGTTCAATATTTGAAATCAAACTAAAAATTCAATTTATATCAATTCACGCTGAATAAATTCTCAGACAAAACAATAAGATGTGTTTAAATAATTTTCTTCAATCATTTGGCGAAATCGTCTAGCTAAGATTACTTAGTATAGTAGAATGATCCTGTGCTTGCTAAAAAATTTCAACTTAGATTTGAACAAATTCCGACTTAACAAATCTGGGTCACCTAGTGATTTTTACTTTTTAACCTTTTTTTTTCCACTGGAAAATATCATTTTCTGTATCTTTTATATTCTCATGCTTTGCTTTCTTGCTTTCTGGGGCACCACACCTTTATGAAGTACAATTTGATAAACATTAGAGAATACAACAGTCAAGTAAGGTTTTAGATTCGATCATAGGCTTTTAAGAATGCTTTGGTGGTGTTATTGTTAAGTTGCCCTACTCTGATACAAGAAAAAGATTCGACACTGATCAAAAAAACTTGTACACCATATCAGTGATTCATTAAAATATTGTTGAATACACTAATACATTGATCTTCGAAATATGCAAATTTTTTCCAATTTAACAGACTCTACTCCTCATCGCTTTAAAGATTTCAGTGGAGAGCCTTGGACACCTTGTCTGTCAGTTCACCTGTTTCTTTTATGTACTTAACAAGTGATATATCTGGTTGTTACTTTGCTCAAGTATATCACTGAAATAGAATTATTATAACGTCTTTTATTTAATTAATGATGGTTACAGAAAAACTCCTCTTTAGAATCTTGGAATTATTTAGATCATATAAATTCAGGTGTTATCATGAACTATTTGCATACTTTTGATTAAAAATAAAATAACGCATAATGGTAAGTTTTGCTGTGTTTAGTTGGAAATTTAACAACAGCCTAGTGAAAAGCACAAATTATCTTAAGTCACTTTTAAATTTGATTCAACCAGGAGGCCCAAAGGCAAAATATGGATGTTTTAGAATTCTCAAGTTTTATGACCAATAGATAAAATAAGACTACTTGATGTGTATATACAAAGGTATAAGTGAATATTGCCAATAGAGTAACAGTGAGTTAACAGAGTGAGAAAAGGCTTAAACTATAAAACGAAAATCCAAATTATGGCGTAACGATATATAAACAAACACAAAGTAGAAAAGCCCTTTAATTTAAAAACATAAACTGTAAGAGATTACTTTTCAATAAGAAAGTATAACAAGCAATTCAAGATTGTTGAGATTGATTGACAGAAAATGTAATGAGAACTTTAGAAAAAATACAAGATTTTACAGATAAGTGATCAAAAGACTTGAAAGAGGTAGAAAAAAAAGATTGATTTGACCTACTAAAGGTCAAAAAAAAGGCAGCATCAGAAAATAAACTCTGTTAGATAAATTAGCAGATTCTTCAATTTCAGGATTATTTTCAATACAAATTACTTAAGTTGTAATTTATTTCTGACATGTTTTCAGTTTGTAGCAATTGACCTTTTTAATTTATAGTCTTCGTTTTTAAGCCACTGTATGTTCATCAAGATCTATCATTACACCAATTAAAACTTTTCCTTATCAAGGACAAAACGAACAGTTATGAATATTTTAAGTAGACACGCAATTGTAGCTGAATATAGATGGACCTTAAGAGTTCACAGTTCATTAGCTCCAAATTTTCTACTCTCCTACCAACTAATAGTTTCTTTACGAAGTTAAAGAAAAATAGCTTTATCTGATTTTAACAGGCAGAAAAAGAACAAGATCGGTCACCACAATAGTTATAGAATGTTTAAATCTAATCGCAATAGCAGAAATTGACCCATAGTTTAATTAAACCTTTTCCATTGTTCAATAAAACAACAAACAATAAGTAATTCAATAATTACTCTAGCAAATAACCTACAAAATAGAAATAATGTTAATGTGTTCAAAGCATATTTATTCAAACCTGAGCAAGAATAATATCAAAGGTTAATTAAATCTAAACAATTTGAAAAGGTCAGCAGACAAGCTGTAACAAAATAAAGGCAATCAGTAGTTCTATATCAGTAATTTCATTTCTTTAGTCAGTTTTACGCTAAAATACTCCTCTTATCATTCGTAAATTTTTATCGAGTATCGTGTACTGTTAACAGTTAACTTGAAAAACTCGGATTATTGAAGAACACAGTTTTGACAATTCACATAACCTCCTTCAACATAAACAATAACAAAAATCAATAATAGGGTCAGCAGCTGTCTCTGCTACCGCAGCCGGCAAGATTTAGTGCCACCAATAATACTGGCAGTTTCTGACGGTTGCCAGATTATTTAAAAAATATTGCCTAGTAAATTCAGAATGAACATCTTTAAGAATATGTAATTAAGAAAAGCAATAACAATAATAATAATAATAATAATGAATTAAAACTATTTTTAATTACATTAAACTAAACTGTGCCGGTGATGACAGCGGATACAATACAAACGTCAGCTAGTAAGTTCTACCAACATTTCACAATCAAAGTCAGTAAATTTTACGCGGTAAGATATAAATGCATAGTTCAAAACGAACTAGCAAGAAAAGGTTGAGAATGTGAACCTTTTAACCATATTTGCATTATAGATACGTGAAATACAAATGTGACAATTTCTTCTTTCACTTTTCAAGGTAGAATTTATTATTGTTACTCAATATTCCAAAGAAAAATGTCAGTCTTTAGTAAGCTAAACACCGGAAACTTAGAATATGTTTCGACTGAGATTCATTTTTAATTGAGAAGGAGAGTTATAGGAATCGAGATCGACTTAGATTTTCGAAATCATGTACAACCAGAACATCACACTGGAAATTAATCTTCCCTTTTTGTAAATATACCTAATTTTAATTTGACTGAAAATGTTCCTCTTGATTAAATATATTTAATATGTTGTAAAAAGATTGCATTGCCATAAAGAATTCGGTTGGATTTATGGAACGCCACTATTTAAATTACGAGCACTGTTTGTAAATAATATTTCACAAAATTTAATTTCCGTAATTATATTCCTTGTCAGTTTGTGAGAAAAACCAGTTCCAATGTCCCAAAGCAGTCCGACCAAGGTACAAACCCAATCGTCCGGTAAGGACCCTTCCTGACGTCCTTTCCCAAAATTTCAGCTACTCCTTCAAATCCACTAAGTCTGTCAAACTTAAGTTCTCCAAATTCCAAAGTAATACCGTAGCTTCCAGCTCCTATATGCAAACCAACGAAAACTTTCTCCTACCAGACTTCCCACCTATCCCATTCACACTAAGCCCACCATTCCTTCCTTCACCTCGATCAATACGCTCCAATACTCCTGAGTCCCTTCATCTAATTCAAACATCTAACTCCATCATCATTTCTTTCGACTTGCCACCTATGCCATTTTATACCTCAGCAGCCACCACCGCTACTACTATCACCTCCTTCGCAACCAGCTACCGTCCTACACCCCGAGTCGCTCCGCTCTCATTCACACACCACCCTTAGTCTTCATTCTGTCGACACACCTCCCCACTCTACCCCAACAGCGCTATCCCAAGTAGTAGTTTCTCAATCTCGTCCACTCCTTCAACTCCAAGAATCATATTTCCCATGCAGCTGGGCGTCGTTCCAGATCTCTCCTCCTTCAAAGAAGCTCTACATACAGCTTCCAACTCAACCCAACCCAAGAAGCACCACATTTCTACCTCCGAGATTAGTTCTACAGATTGGACCACGATAACCACAAAAGAGCGACGTGTTGCAGCCCAACCGCCCAACTTTCCACCTCCACTGTGACGAACTCAACCGCAAGCAACGCTATCCCAGGAGTTGTCACCACTCAGTCCAAAGCAGTCACCACTTGCCTCATCACTAGACTGCCCAAGATTCAGGCGACCCTGAGAAATTCTCAAAGATTTTGCCATTCTTTTCTGTCAAACATTTGCCCCCAATCAAGAAGTTTGAGCGGGAACGTTGATTTTTGGCTGCCCCTGTCATTGTTTTGAACTAATCAAAGTCAAGTTTGGTTCCATATATAGGTGCCAGGCAGAGATGGGAGATGATGGAATGATAGGTATTTTTGCGAGATATCATTTTAAGGTGTTTCTTCTCATAGTGGTCCTGTGTACGATAACCATTAAAACAAAATTCTCCCATTAGCCAGGGCCAGCGGCGGTAGAAGGATTTGAGATTTGAAAAAATGATTGGTCCGATTCTCTTTTGTTTGTCTCCCTCTACCACCAAAAACGAGAAATAAAGTGTTTCGTATTGTATCTCCGGAACGAAAGTTTATATCGACACGAGACCTTTTTTATTATGTATGTTAAAAGTACAGGCTCTATTACAGATCCGGCTTGACAAATCATCCATTGTTTTTCCCTAACACTATCTTGAACAAATCGGCATGGTGTATATTTGACGTTTTACTGATTGCCTTTAATTATATTCTGGACTTGCTACTCAGAAAGATCCATCTTTAGGGTCCAAAGAGCGAAAAAACAAAAGTAAGCGATCACCTTATCAAAAGCAAAAGACGATCGAGAGACAAAATTCATACAGTGGGTATAAGTTTCGGCTGTTACACACGTTCTAATAAGAAAATCTCCGAAACTCAAGCGCCGGTTCTATTCAAATATTTGGCCAATGATCAAAATCTCAAGTTTCATATTTTTGTTGCAATACTATTCTGTTGTATGCTTCAATAAAAATGCCTAAGTTAATAATAATAGTTTCTTTCTTTGGCTAAGAAAGGTGATTTTAGAGATAATTTCTGTCCATCTTCATACGCCGAGCTAAAGGCCCGCACGGGCCAGCTTTCTTAATCGGGTCTTAACGTTCGGGACTGTCAGGCTGCTAGAGCATGACAGGGCGTTTAGGCCGCTTGGGCCCGTCGGCGGGCTCGAGTTTTTCAAGTCTCTCAAGCTTGTCAAGTTTATCAAGTCGGGCCGTTGTTTTTGTAGTTATTCGAAGCGTACAATTGTATCAGTTAGACAAAAGTGACAGTGAGTTTAGAAACAGTGGCAGAATTTTATATGAGGACAGTGAAGAACTCAAGAAGGACATTAAAACTGCCAAAGGGATTTTAAGATATTTAACTTGCAATTTTAAAGTGAAGCCAATTCTAGGTGGGAGGATGTTACATGGTAATCTTAACGTCAAAATCAAAGTTATGTCTTCAAGGTCCTATTGGACGCATTCAGGAGCATTCAGCGGACTCAACGGTTGATTCTCGGCGGTAACTACGCTGAACATCGGTGTAATTCCAGTCACCTAGGCAGCAGAAACGTCCAAGAATCTGTATTTTCAGCAACTCAACCTCTAAACGCGCCCATTGTTTTGTTAGACTTTGACATAAATAAGTTTAAGAGTTATAAGTTATTATGAATTTTGTCAGTTTAATAGTTTTCAGTTTTTTTAAATAAAACACAATTCTTTATTTTCTTTGTGTATCAACCACTTCCACTACTTAGGACCAGAATCCTTTCTAAGAATATCAAGGCAACATATCGCGTTAGCACTAAACGCGTGGGCTTACAAGACTCATAAAGTAAGCTATAGCTAAGTAGCAGTGGCTATCGCCAGGCAAAAGACCATGTAGCCACTTTTAACTCGTCAAAGTTAAACTGACTAATAAGCAAGGCACCTGGCGTACAGGAAAACCCAATATGCCCTAAATGTAGGAATAATTATGAAACGTTTTTCCACTTTCTGGGAGAATGCGAGGGTTAGGAGAGGCTGAGATTTAAGACCTTTAAGGCTGTTACTCCAACACAGGAGGAGTTAAGCTTTCTAGCCTGATAAACTGACATCCTCATTTTCGTACGGAAGTCGGGTAGGTTTGGACAGAAAAAAGAATAGTAGGTAGTCATAGAGGTGTTTGGTAGTAAGAGAGGGCCTAAAAAGGCCTGTTTACTGGGATTTAGCCACAGCTACTATCACTACCGCTGCCGTCAGTTTCATTACAAGAAATAAGCAAAAACAAAGATAAAACCACCAGAAAAACTATTAACGCTGAAGGTTAAACTAAAATGCAAACGCAAACTACCAGATCTAGTGGAAGATCCACTAACCTGGCAACACTGTTTTGAAGGACACTTTTGACAATTATTAGCATCAATTTAAGGTACGTTCGTTTACGTTGTTCTTAAAACTCGGAGTGCTCCGCTTGTTGTAAAAGCCGTTCGTTTTTTGCGATCGAGTTAACAGAGTGCGCTATTGTAGCGTTCGATTTTTACAGGACGAAGTAAAAGGTACAAACTCTTAATGCACCAACTGAAAAGGTTGTGCGTTAGGAGTTTATGGAAGTACAAGCAGAGATGCCAAATTTACCAACATCCAACAATATTTCTCCCTCGCTTTTTTTTATGTTTGTTCAATTTCTTTACAATAATTTTGAAAATTCCAGACACCCGAATTCATTTGAGTAATAAGTTTGTAGACAAATGTAAGAAAAACATGTATAAATTAATATGCGAACAAATTTTATTATCATTTGGTAACCCTGCCCAGAGGAAACAGAAAATAAAATACGTATTGTAGCCTCAATTCTCAATTGTTACAACTGTGTTAATTAAACAAATATACTTAATTTAGTTTTGTAACACAATAGTCTCATTGAAATTTAAATTAATTAAGATTATTGTTGAGGTTACGCCTACAACTTTACCATATTTGTTTACGTTCTACGACTCCAAATGATGCACCGGATGCACCGTTTCGTTCTTTTATTCCGAGAAACTCTGTTTACTCTGTGTATCATGTGATCATTCGCTCCACTCGCAAACGCTCTAGCTCCTAAACAGAAAACCGAACGTACCTTTAATAACATCAGGAGCTGGCTCCGTTGCCGTCGCCGGCAGGATTGATTGCCATCGATGTTGCCGGATAATTTAAAAAATTGTAGTAAATTCAGAGTGAACATCTTTAAAAAAACAAAAAAAAGCAATAATAATAATAATAGTAAAACAGAACTATCTCTAATTATCGCACCGGTGGCAACAGAGACAATCAAAACGTCACCTAGTAGTTTTACCAACTTTTCACAAAATGCAAGCAATTTTTCTAAACGAAATTCTTAAAGACGTTTCTGTTTCTAGCAGTTCTTCGTTTTGTTATTTAACAAAAACAATCATGATGGAACAAATAAAAGAATTTTTTCGGCATCCTCATTAAGTAGTTGTGACGTCTTTAACCGGCCAGTCAGTAATAAATGTTAACGAAGAATCGCTCGGGTAAAACTTATATAGTAAACCAATTAACAAAGGCCAACAATTATCACTTAATCGAATGGGTAACGGAGTTGGCTCAGTACCAAATGGCAACGGAGATCCGCCATCTGGTATTGAACAGCAATAAGTGAACGTCTTCATCTGCAATATCTAAAATGGGGCAAATTACACAACAAAGATGATTTCATTTTGTATTGCATTTATTAAGACTTTTACCATAACAAAATAGAATGGAAATACAAAGTAAAGTCCAAATCTTCTAACAGTTGTATTTATATCTACTAAGAATGCCAAGGCTTTAGTATCGAATTAGTATGTGGATTTTCAAAAATCTTCCAGAGTGAATACATCTTTTTTGGTGTTATGCTTGGTTCAGCGTACAAGAATAATCGCGTATGTTCATCTTCCCATTGACTTTTCTTCAAAATTTTGTCAACAGTATCACGAAATAACGTCAATCCACGTGTACTAATACATGGAACTTTTGCGCGTTTTGCTAAAACGCCAGTAGTAAGAAGATCTT
Organism: Ignelater luminosus; assembly: GCA_011009095.1. NCBI lineage: Eukaryota > Metazoa > Arthropoda > Insecta > Coleoptera > Elateridae > Ignelater > Ignelater luminosus. Next base: position 15,901 of record VTPC01004714.1, read on the forward strand.
CCACCCAGAAATGTTTCATCTTTTGAAGCTCTTCGTATAGAATAAATATTACATCTGGAGAATACAATGACGACCACTCTTGACAGTATGGGGGAAAGTAAGAATCATTATATTCTGGAAATGGCGATATCCATTTAATTCGCATATTTTGTTTTTCTGTTGCTTTTTCTACTGGCGTACAAAACAATAAATTCTTAGCACCGTATGGAGACAATTCTACATTCAAAAAGTATAACACTGCATAAATATGGACGAATACATCATCGTTAACCTTGAGAATAAATTTGACTTCAGGGCAGTGATAAATCACGTATTTAAATGCAGTAATATATTTGTAAGTTTTATACACAGAGATATCTGAAAATCCTCCTTGTATAAGATCCTGATATTTTTTATTTTCTTCTTCTAGCTTCTTGTGAACGTTCATATTGTCAACACACCCTATTATAAAAACGATCTTTGTATCTTTCCTACTTTTTCCCCATGTTTCACGAATACTTATTCTTTGTTCGAAATTCGTAGGGGCACTAAACACCGTGATTAGCAGAAGAAGACTCGAGGTACATTCACTTAGCATATGAAACTTGAAACTCTTCACGTTCATTAATTTGGTGTAGTCAGATGGAAGTAGCCGTTCCATTGGATAATTGTAAGAGGAATTGAAATCGTTGAGGGTATAAGATGGAAAATTTTTAAAATGAGATGAGCTTGATGAGAAAATGATAGGGATAACAATTACGCCAATCTGCCATATGGCCAAGAAAATTATCAAGCCTGAACATACACATATAAAGTTTAGAGAGAACTTCTTCTTGATCATGTTGATATATTTTATATGATATGTAAGTCTCACAACTCTAACTTTCAGATGTACCTGAAATATAAAACAATAATGGATAAGTAAAGGGAATTAAGACTGTTATTAGTCTATTTTATTTCATTTAAAATGTCTTGCTTTTTCAATCATACGTTTTTTTTCTAGATGTCTCAAGCAAAAAAAGCATAAAATTTTACAAAGACAAGTATTCTTGAAGTTTTTTTGTCTCCAGCCGTTTTTGATTAAATTAAATTATAAAATTATAAAAAAGTCTTCCTCAACGTGCTTTAATTTGGTATTTGTCTATTATCTGAAGCAAGAATTTTAGTTATACATTCCCTGGGTAAACAGTAATTTCTTGGAAATAAAGATATTAAAAATTATATGAAGAAGAATCAAGATATTTTGTGTTAGAGTCCTATACATTATGAACATTGCACTCCAAAACTAAGAATTCAGGAACTCGATTTTGCGCTTTAAGAACATAACCACACTTATTAGTCACATGACTGACACTGAAGCTTTCTAAAACTTTGCTCTAACGGATGGGATACTTCAGCAAGTTAAGTAGAGTGTAAAGCCGTTTTTGTAATTAAAAATGTAGTAAAATCTTATTTACTCACTATCATCTAAACTACTAAAAAGTGATAAGAACTCTGGAATACCTACCTACTATAAATTATCGTATGTATTGATAGTAACCGCCTTTCTTTAAAAGTAATCTATATGAGGCTCTTATTTAATATTTTAATGATTAACAAAATTAAACTCACCAAGTTTACTGTTCAATTTGATTGTAGGAATATGTTAGAAGTTGATAGGTGTACTTTAATAAACGTAGGGGAAAATCGTCAAAATTTCGTCAAAATGGCGAAAGAAAGGGTGACCATCCCCTACGACCAATGTTGCCAGATTAGGCTATAAATCTCCAAATCTTAAGTTTTACAACATTTATTATTTTTTCTGACAAAATTTTTTACTGACGTGAAAACAGTGTGATCGTCCGATGATAACCCCCAAAATAGTTTTTAAATTTCCGATAGAGGTCGCGACAATCGAATTTTTCCCCTTGACATTTTTAATGTGTCTGAATTTATGGTTATACATTCATGTTACCCTTACATACAAGTGTAAATACAAAATGGTAAAAACGTTTGCTAGAAAAAGAAGTTTTAAAATTGCCTAGAACTTTATGAAACGTATGTAATATCTGTGGTTGGACATTATAATAATTTATTTTTTCTGCAACTGTCACTATAGTAACAACTCATAGTTAAGAGAGAGATAGTGGTTCCGATTCCAATACTGTGAGGGCCCGTTAAACAGATATAAATTCCGGTTCTGACATTTTTTGGAACCATTATTATTATTAGTTTACTGATTCCGATACCAAGAACCGTTTTGGAAGCGTTATTTTATACGATTCCGGTTCCCCACTATGGTTCTTTTTCTTTAAATAACCGACCTTGTTAAAATAAAACTTTTGTGATTCATAGTGACTTTCTCAAAGTTTATCTCAAAGATGCTTTAATAAATTCTGCCGTAGGCGCCAAATTTCCTATCTGCCCTAACTTGAAGGATTTTCTACGTTTTGAATGATGTGACGTACTTCGTACTTGGGAAATAACTATTCTTTTGGTTATTTAGTGTATACGAGTGTTTTAGAGTAGATTGCTAGTGTTTTCCCAAAATGTTCAACATTGTTTTCAAATATTCTGATATTTACTACTCACCATACGAATAAAAATAATATACGTAATCATATTCGCTCTTATATTTGGACGAGACTAGGGAGGCGAGTAGTTGTTTTTCGAGCAAACTTAGAGGATATGTGGTACTTTAGGGCCTTCGACTACCCTGCCCGCACGCAGCAAATGCCGCCTAATGGCAAAAATTGACAAAATCAATTGGGACCTCACGGGTAGGTCTAGCGATTTGGGACTGTTTTGCCCTAGAGAGTTCTAAATCTGGGCCCAAAGGCATCTGTGAGGGGGATCTGGGGAAGGAGTTAAAGGTATTAAGATGGCGTTGGAAAGAACATCGTGCTTTATTATGTGCTTCTGATTTCGTTGAAACCAATTTTTCATTTGCTGGTTTTCGCTGTTCGACATAGGTTTGCGTGTATTGTCGGCCAGTGGGGATAAATCTTCGGTTATACATGAGAAGCAATGCAAATTCTGCATCCACCAACCCACCCTCCCAACCCTACAATATGTGTTCTGCTTTTCTACCTACTCGAAAAGATCTGGCTAGGTTGGGTTAACTTCGAAATTTTTTTTCCATGGCTTGCCGGAATATCCACTTAAGAAATTCCTAACTATGGGCCGATCGAGCTAATTTTTGTTTTCTAAATGAAAAACTAGGTGATTACCAGTGGCGTGCGCCTGCTTTTGGGGTCGATTAGAAAGAAAACATGTAATTTGTCTTCCTTGGAGCCTTTCTGGAGCAGTCACACAAGGTCATGTAGAAATGCGGTTCTAACATTTTTATGCGCCATGAAATGGGAAACAAACAAGGTTCAATACATTTTTCACCTACGAGGTCATCTATGTCGAAAACGCAATGAAAAGCTGGAAACTGTGTAAACATGACCACCCTTTGAACTAAAAAGGCAAATCTTTTGCTGTAAATGTACTTTAGTAGCCCAAACGTGACCCTATGTATAGGTAAACACTGAATCTTTCCAAAAAGACCTTCGAAACCTGGGGGGTACCCTTCTCTTTCCATCTCTTCTAGAGCTGTTATTTTTGGGCAATTAATGCTGATACTGGGCATGTAGCTCTTTCGAACCTTTGTGCATTCACCTCCAAATTTGGTTAAAATAGCAGCAAGAACTTCGAAGATAAGAAGTTCTAAAGTCTTTCGTGAAGAAGAAGGTAAAAATACTTAAAAAGTGTAATAAGCCCTTTTTCGAAAATTTTGAAATTGCGCATATTTTCGTATCACAGGCTTGTCACTAATAATTATTTTATTTGAGAAAACACGTGCATGTAGAACGAGAATAGCAGAAAACCCAGACAAATTACTAGATGAAGAAATGTTGAACAATGACTAGATACTTGCAAAAGTTGTAAGATTTTTATAATTCCTCATATGAATGGCTTTTGTGAAAGGTAGATTAGTTCGGTAAACCACAAATTAAATAAAGGTCAGATATTTCACTCCCTATTCTACCAATGTTCCCATTTTTGTCTCTGCACATTTACATTTGCAGCTCTGGAAGTTTACCACGCCTACTGTTTTAGGCGCGTTTTATGAAAAGGGCATACCACGCTGTGCTGCTTGCGCAGTACATGTCAAAATAGCAAGCTCTGGGGGTTGCTTTGAGAGAGACAGAGAGAGAGAGACAGAGAGAGAGAGAGACAGAGAGAGAGAGAGAGCGCAATAGAATCCACAAATTTGTGACTTTTATTTAATCTGTGGGTAAACTGACAAAATACGGTCTAGGACGTTTCGCCACGAGGATCTCACCGCAGACACATTTGCCGCAGATACTTTTCACCGCAGTTCTATAAGTTGTTAAATGTCGAAAAGACATAAAATTAGCAATTTGTCAAAATAAACTTAATGCAATACTGCCAAACACAAAAAAAATGTCTTCATATTTCGTTTGTTAATTACTGATTATGATTTGTAAAACTACTGTAGGCTTACTTTTATAAATTTCACATTAGTTATTACCATTACGTGACAAATTAGCAAAAATAAAGCATAACTTCACATTAGTTCAGATAAATATCTCGAAGTAAATATGTTGGAACTTATTATTTGCGGCGAACTGTCCCTGCGGTGAAAGGTCCCGGTCCGGACAAAATATTCTAATATAAAAATCTCAAGATAGGCAACCCAATGTACACCATTTTATTTCTGCTGTACTAACACTGGGAAGCCATGCTTTGAGACTCAAATTTCGAGGCGCAATTTATATGATGCGACAGGTAATTAAAAATGTTGATTATTAGTGAAAAAATAAATCCCGTACTCCTTCTAATTTCCAATATAAAAATGTTTAAAGTTAAAAGTTTTACAATAAATTTGATATTATACAGAAGTTGATGTTATGACTCATGTTTAAATAAATTCGATCCTAATCTACCCATTTGATTATTTTAATAGCTTTTGTATTTATGCACAATCTATATGTTTATATTACATTTTTATGTGATAAAAATCTTTTGTTTTTATCAAAGCAATTAATTACCTTCCAATGTGTGGTTCCACACTTTTATATTCTGTTCTAGACATTTGGAATGCCTCGAATAGATCAGTAAAAAATTAATTTATGGGCATCCAGATACAATAATAACAGTAATTGAGATTGTAGACAACATTAGTGACTCTTTGATATTCTTTTTGCTTCACATGTGCCACTTGCACTTTTATTATTGTTATCACTGTAATTTGATACCCATAAAATAACTTTTCTGAAGTTTATTTCGAAATAATAATAAGCCAACATAAACATTTTTGAAATATTATAATGAAATTCTATACTAATTGTCAGAATTGTTTCAAATATTATCAAAACTGAAGAAGAACATGATGAAATATCACAATAGATTGTTAACAGAGTTAGATCCCTTGGGGTTAAATTTAATAAAAATAAAATTCAATGCAGAGTAACAGATATTAAGTATGTTGAGTATTGGTTTTCTGAAAATGGATACAAGCCTAATCCAGATTATGTCAAGGCGATATTAGACTTTAAAAGTCTTAAAAATAAAAAAGATCTTCAGAAACTTTTAGATATGTTTGGATACCTTCGTTGCTTTATCACTGATATGTCAAAAATAGCTGCCAATTTATACTGACTACTAAGAAACGATATAATGTGGCAATGCTTTGCACTTCCTCAATTAAAAGAAATTATTAGCACCTTCCTAGTTCTTAAAGTATTTGATTCTAAGTTTCCAATCACAGTACAGTGTAACAGCTCAAGTGAAGGGCTTGGAGCTTGTCTTATGCAAGATCAACCAGTAATGATCGTGTACACTGAAAAATGCAGGCTGTAACTATCCACAAATTGAGAAAGACCTGCTTTTAATATAGTATTTGCAACAAATCATTTTCACAATATGATTTGTGGTAGAGGTGTTACTATCCTAAATTATTATAAGCCCCTGACATCAATTATGACTAAAGAAATTCATCAAATTGGTTCAACATGTATACAAAGAATGAGATTAAAACTCTTTAAATATAATATTAAACGGCAATATTTAAAAGGAGAAAATATATACATTGCTGATGTATTGTCCAGGTTCTCATGATTTATTACTCACTGAAATAATTCACTCACTGGGAACTATAACGCACAAATTGAAAACATGAATTTCAGTTAACAACATCTGAAGATCCTGCACATATTACTGTATAATCAAAAAGGTTGGCCAGATAATAAGAATGCTGTTAGAGATGAAGCTATAGATTTATTATAAACTCTATGATGACAGAATCAGCGTAGATGATGGACTCATATTTTTCTACTGTATACAGATCAGATTGTAAATCACCAATTTTGAATCGCAATTGTTCAACACATTAGGTCTCTCTAGCTGTCGCTAGTCTCTCTTCTCCTCCACCCGATTTGTCAAAAGCTACAGTTCCAGTTGTAGTTAATGAATTCAATGCCTTAGCTCTTTAATAGATACTGGTAGCACTGCCAGTTTTATTAATGAACAGCTTGCTAAAAATCTAAAGATACAAATAAAGCCCTGTAATAAAGTAATATCAATGGCTTCAACAACATTTCAATCATCAGTATTAAGACAATGCTCTGGTTAGTATAAATATTTTGGGTCATAAATATAATCAGGCTGTTTTGCTTGTAGGTACTACATAATCTCTGTTGTGACGTGTTCTACTTGGACATGATCTTCTCAGGCAACAAGTATTAATATGCAGTTTGATGGGCCAAATAATCCCATCTAAACATATGTGGACTTGCTATGACCAATGTAGAACCTGCTTCTCTATTTTCCCACCTAACTCCTAATTAGAAACTTATTTGTACCAAGTCTAGAAAGTTTAATCCATCAGACAGAACCTTTATTAATGATGAGATTTGGTAAATGCCACAAGTTAAGTGATTCTCCCCGGAGAGCTCAAGTCTTGATCGCTACTAACACAAACCATAAACATCGGATGGTTACTGACTACTCTCAAACTATTGTTACACTTTATTAGATGCGTATCCCCTGCCAAGCATAGAACAGATAGTAAATGATGTAGCCAGTTATACAGTTTTCAGTACAATTGACTTAAAAAATATGTTGCATTAAATATCAATTGGAATTGAAGACAAAAAGTACACTGCATTCGAAGCTGAAGGTCAACTATCTCAGTTCAAGCGAATCCCATTTGGAGTAACAAATGGTGTAGCTGATTTTCCAAAGAAATCTAGAGGGAACCTTTTTTTATTTAGACGATATTGGAAAAACTATCAATAATTGCAGAATTTATGCAGAATTAAACCCAAGGTTTAACATACACCAAGGAACACTTTTCAAATCTACTACTGCTTTCGAAAGATTGAACACTAATTTTAAAGAACCTCTACCTACCAAGACGAAAAATAGTTACATTCTCACGGATTCCCCTTTACCATCCCATGTTCAGATATGACTTCTTCCACTGTCATAAAATCATTAACTCAAATATTTAATATGTTTGGAACACTTGCATCTACATTCATTCAGATAGAGGTACTTACTTCTTTTATGTCTCAGGAAGTAAAGAATTTCCTAATAACTAATGGCATTGCATCTAGTCGTACCACACCTTACAATCCTCAAGAGAATGAACAGGCAGAACGATATAATGGCATAATCTGGAAGACAATTCAACTTGCGCTGAAGAATAAAAATTTGCCCATCAGTCATTGGAAAGATGTATTAAATAAATCGCTCCACAGCATTAGATCACTCCTTTGCACTGCCACAAATGAGACTCCACATGAACGAATGTTCAGATTTGTTGGAAGGACTGGAAATGGGTCAGCAACTCCTTCTTGGTTGACAATCTCAGGACTGATTCTACTAAAAAACATATTAGACACTCAAAGTTTGATCCTTTAAGAGTTTAGTCCAAGATGTTTCACCGATTGAAGGTAATCATGAGTATGCCCATATTTGTTTTCCAGGCGAAAGAGAATCAACAGTATCTACTAGGGATTTAGCACCACCACCATCTATTGATGAAAATAAATATCTTCTAAGAAAATCAAGAACCAACGTCACAACAATAGTCATTTTCATGCAATGTCAATTTGTAAATATATTCAAGAAGATGATACTAACTAACCTTAGGAATTCAATCTACTGAACCATCAGAATTCAATCAACCTGACCCACCTTTGGAATTTAATCGACCTAATTCTCTTTTGGAATTCACTATTGAGCCATTCCACGTGAAATCAGACAGTCATAAAACATCAAGTTTTTGTAATTGCTTGAAATTGTTTAATATAATGTACCAATTAAAGAAAAACCCATATTTTTTTGTTTATGCCAAATGTCATTATTTTGTATTTTATTCTGCATATAAGTTTCCTGTAGTATAAAAACGTTTGTCTTTCCTTTATCACACAACATAAAGACTTCCAACTTGGATTATTTTAAAGCTTAAAAGATGATATTTTACCCTGTAAATACTAAGACACAATTATTTAAAAAACAATTTGTATATTAGAGGGTTGTTTTCTTTAATTGTAAGTTACTGCATTAACCTGGTTGTTTAAAAATCTGGAAAAACTTTTCTGGAAATATTTGAAGCAGAAGCAAAAGAAGAAAGAGGTGACTTATACGCAATGGGTAACTGTTGATCGTACCAATTTACAAACATTAGTCACCAGTTGAGGACTTATCATCTCATGCATTTATTGCACAACACCAAGTCGTGTTTTTATCTAAGAAAAATGAAAATCTAAAACGTGGGGAATGTATTTGCTATTTCCGATTTTGGAGAAAACTATTCTTTTGTTGGGCAAGATGCTGTTCAGGGAGTACATGCAGGCTACAGTGCATCATTTGTTATATACTATAAGGAAAATGCAATATTAATGTACAGCAGCCTGGTTGCAATAAACGTTACTGTAGTATCAATGTCACAAACTTATACAAATTTTAGTTGTAATTATTTACACACCCATTGTTCAACAGAAAAAGAGGTTTAATACTATAAATAAAAAACACACTTTTTGTTTTGGGCTAACAACTCAATTCTCCTCTTATCTTTTCTTTTTCTCAGCAGTCAAAAAACCACTGCTACTCATTTATTAATATCAATAACAATACATCTGACAAAATAGTGGAGAGGCTGAAACTTTTTTACCTAAACTAAATTTATGATGTAACAATCGATACATTTTTGTTCACATGCCGGTGTTTGGTGATGTGATTATAAACTAACCAAAACGAATTCCAGCTTGATATTTTGCACATTTATAGAAGAAATGCCAAGGAATACATACATATTTTAAAAAACATCGAGTTAATGTTAAAAATTAATTTCATAAAATAAAATGCCTTAGAAATCACAGTAGGTAACCATGAATTTAATTCTTGTGTGTATGTTACAAAAAGGTGTTTCTCAGCCTTTAAATTATGCTGAATAGCAAGTCCCTGCCATAAATTGAACAAAAAATATTTACACTTAAATAGGGCAGCATGTACAAATTTTTGGAAGCTTTGACTGATAATAGAGTTATCCAGATATAAAAAGATAGGTATCTCTTATTTTGTCTTAGAAAAATATTAAAAAAAGTTTCAGTAAAATCAAAAACAAGGTCGTTTTTCCAAAAATTGTGCGATTTCATGTGTAACGCCTCTGTTACACAGGTTAAACCACCTATATAGTATAATGATTTTGTTAAGGAGTTAATGCAATAATTGCAGTATTGTTGTTTGTATTTTATTAATTGCGGTACTGCGTTTTATAGTTTATTTTGTAAAGGGAAAGGCATAATATTTTTTATACCGGTTAGTGGGAATTAGTGTAAAAAACCATACCAACAATAAGTGAACCCTTATCAAGATTCTAACTTGTAAAGTTTGTTAAGAAATAAAGAATTGTTTATCTGGAAATTATATTATTTCATTATAATTGCCTGAAAAAATAAACATTAAAGCAATTACAATAAATCCTTGCTGTGTTGCTCTTAAAGTGTACAAAAGGACAGTTAATTCCCTCTGAGGGAATAATAGATTTGATTAAAACAGAATACTATGGAAATCAGAAGAGAGATCCAATTTCCGATGTCACTTCCTGTGGAAGAATGTTCAAATGTGTATAACAGTGGCGAAGCGTCAGGGGAGACTTTGAGACTAAGTATCCCCAAACAAAATCACGAAAATACAAAATTGAAATTTTGGGTTTTAACAGGGACAAGATTTATGAATTTCACGAAAAAAGAAATTATTACTCAAAAGCTTCCGCCGTAATAAATGCTGGGGAATGTAATGCTGTACAGCAATATCAGATATCACAGCTTAGAACCATACTTGAGACTGATTCAGTTCAGTCTCTCTTATACCTCTAACCCTTGTAACGCGCTGAATATGCAGGCGAGAGACTAGTCTCTTTCAAATCGCAGGATGTTTTATACGTACTTTTTCTGTTTGTTAAAACTTGAACATGGAAGGAAATACTACTCCTGTATTTAATTGAGACATGAGTGAATGTGAATTTTCTGTTGAAAAATTCATTTTCGTTATTGTCATATGAAGGTAAATGCTATTTAAAAAAACAAAAACCTGCACCTGCAATAGATTTAGTTTTATCAAAAAGGAAACAAAAAAAAACTTTTCGAATGACGTGATATAATAAATTTAAGTGGCTGACTGGAAGTTTAAACAATAAGAAACTTTACTGTTGTTTGTTTATTATTTGGAGGTGAAAAAGAGTGGAGCGCTGAAGGTATTTTTACTATAAAAAATTTTGAAAGAAAAACTGTAAAGGATCAAATCTCAAAAAGCATATACACAACAGGGAATGCTTTGAACTATTAGGCACGTCTAATAACTTAACGAAATATGAATTTCATTTATATAATTTTTTATTTTCAATCTTTTCAAATACACAAAGGCTTATGAATCAAGCATGTTCTGTCTGAAGCAGCTCGTCTTGCTGCGTTGAAGCATAATGAAGAAGTAAAAATGAATAGAAAAGTTTTGGGTCACCTAATTCAAGCTGTTGTCTTGCTATCAAAACAAGAACTACCATTTAGAGGACACTGGGAAGATAATAGTTCAATTAACAGAAGTAATTATTTGGAAATTACTGTATTATACAGGAAGAACAATTTATTAAGAGACCATCTGACTTCATCTTCTACTTTTAAAGGAACATCGTCCGATATTCAAAATGAATTAATAGAAACAGTGAAATGTATTTTAGAAGAACACATTAAAAATTAACTAGAGGAAAGTTTATTTGTGTCTGAAGAAGCTGACGAAACACTAGATGCTTCTTGCAAGTCCCAAATGAGCTTAATAGTACATTACTGTGTAAAAGACCGAGTAGATATTTATAGGATTTTACGTTTCCAAAGACAAAACTGCAAAAGGCCTTTCTAATGTTATTATAAATGTTCTAACACAATGAAATGTTATAAACAAAATAGTTAGTCAGACATACGACGATGCAGCTGTTATAGCTGGTCATTAAGGTGATGTTCAATATTTTGTAAACAAGTATGTTCAAATATATGTCTGTCCATCAGTTAAATCTCGTCTTGCTACATGGATCTAAAACTATAAAAGAAGTTTGCTTGTTTATTTAAGACTTGACACCTTTTAATACTTTTTTAGCAAATCGTCTAAGCAAACAGCACTTTTAACCAAAAAAGGATTTAAATTACCTCAAACATGTAATTTGGAATTTTCATTCTGGAGCTGTTTCAACAATCAAAACATACCTCTCCGAATTGGATGCAGTATTTAAGAGTATTATTGAAGAAGAGACTTCCGAATGGATCCAGATTCGACCAGTTGTGCGGTCGGACTGAAGAGGTGCGTAAATGATAAAACATTTGTTTATTTTGTTTCGTTACACAGCAAATCTTTACATTTGTGGACTATTTATTCAATATTATGCAATCAAAAACCCTGTCGCATATTTCTACCTGCCGAAAAGAAATAGCTGTAGTTATCAAAAATTTAGTCTTCGAAAAGAAGAAACAGTTACTGATTGTATAGCAACAAGCATTCAATTGAATCCTAAACTACTTTATAACGAATCTGATAACTCTGCCCTAAGAAAACTTACATATGAAATACTGGATTCACAGACTATACAGTTAGAAACAAGGTTTAATGACTTCCCAAAGTTACAATTTGTAGACCGCTTCAATGAAAATCTTTTTCTGTTATACAAAAACATTCCCTACGGTAAAGATGCTTTTGAAATGTCTAGTGGATAATGGTCTGGGCTTGGTTTATGAAGAAGTAACAAAACTTCTACGTTTTATTTTAACGTTACCTGTTACCACTGCTAGCAGTAAAAGAAGCATGAGTACCCTTAAGCGAATTAAAACCTATCTGAGAAACACAACGTCAAATGATAGATTGTCTAATTTAGGCACGTTAGCAGTGGAAAAGCATTTATTGGGCGACTTATCAAGTGAACAAGACTTTATAAAATAAGTTATTGACGTTTTTGCTAATAAGAAAACTCCAAAAATAAATTTCTTATAAAAAAAACTTAAAAAAGAACATCAACTGCTCATTTTATAAAACCTACTAAAAGTCTAATACCACTTCTTATATTGATGTACATAATTATATGTATCTTTTTTAGTTCAACTTTAATTAATATACGAGATTTAACAAAGTATGCTTCTTTTTATTTTATCCATTATAGTATCAGTTTCCCCAGAAAGATTTTCAAACTTCGCCACTGGTGTATAAATATTATTTGAATTGCAAAAACAGTGCAGCTGCTACATTGTCAGCATATAAATAGTTGAGTAGATCGACCCTTTACAGGATAATAAAAGTAAACCTTCGATGTTCCAAATCGGGTCTTCAAACTAAAAAATTATTTGAACAGTTTGTTAAAAACATTGACTCAATTTTATATTATCCTTTTCAACACATTCTAGTTTTAATATGAAAGAATGCAGATTGCCTATTATTTGAATAGACATAATCAATCATAATCCGTAATAAAACAACTTAATCAGGATATAAAGTAATTCGAAACCCAGGATGTAAATACATTCCACACACACACATTACCCCTTTTGTAAATAAATGTTTTCAACAGTCGTCTACTATTTCATGATATCAGTAAACATTTTGCGTGTTGATTACAAACTGCATTTGATGGAAAAGTTCTGAAGTTTTCCGTTGTAGCAAAAAGGGGAAAACAGTACAAGCAATCTAAATAAAAGAATAAAATATTATAAGCATTAAAGACGTTTATTTTTGATTTACTTGTTTAAACTTGGCACATTTCAACACTGTAAATATATTAATTATAATTAATATGTAGTTAAAACCAGCATTTTTTCTTTGTTTTCTTTGTTCTTATCAAGATAAATATGAAAATAACACAATATTGTTGGCACCAAGTTATAAATATTAAGATTCTGATACTGTTTTAAACTTTTGTACCAACTAAAAAACTAGCTATGATGTTTTGACTCTTAATAATAATAATAAAAAAAGTTTCTAATAATATTCTGATTCTAATTATCACATAAGTAGACCGCAACAACATTTGTGAAACGTCTTCTCAATCAAATAAACCTTCTTTAAAGTATACACTTTTTATGTTTCTAAATACTGATATAAAAGTTGAATCTAAACGTTGAGAAGGTTTATGTAATAATTGAAGACTTTCTTTTTTTATATATTATAACAAAACGAAATTAAAATAAATAACACTGATTACTAATTATTTACTAATCGTAAGTACTTAAATTATTTTGTTATACAAAATCAGTTACAAAACCGTGATGCAGGTATTCATTTAAAACTAATTATCAATTACATATTTAATTATTTCCCTGAATTGCTCTGTTACTGATAATTATTAATAATTCCTTCTTTTGTGACGAACAACTAAATAATAGCACTAACTATGAAAGAACCTGAATCATTAGTTTTTAAACAGTATAAAAATACTCTAGAATAAATAAGTACTTTCTAAATATATTTTGTTAATATTCTTGAACTAAGTTTTGTATAATAACATTATCATAATAATCTTGTTTCATCAACTTGCTATTATGCATTTTTAAGGAACAAAAATATAAACATTTTTTTTCAAATTTACATTTTTAGGTACTACGTTGACATGGACCCATTACACTAACAAAACACAAAAATTATAATAAAAAATAATGGCAATTATTTTTCATTCTGCTTTCAAAATTCGATACATCAGTAAAACAATCCAATTAAGCTAATATTTTTTAAAAATGCCATCTAAAATGTGTTTATTAGATTATTTGTGGAATTAATAATAAAAAAGTGTTTGATGTGTATAAAAATGTTTTAAAGTCGCACATTTCTATTTACATCAAACCTCATTTCACTGTAAAAGATTCTGTGGAATTTTATCCAACACTGTATGGTAAAAATTAATATTTAAAAATGACATGCTGATTAATTCCATTCTTGGTAATTGGCACTTATAAATATTTTATTAAGTCAGTAAGGAATAGCGAATTAATTAAAGAATTATTCTTAAATATTGCAAACACGTAAAATTCAAAATAATAGATAAAATAGACACTATATTTTTATAAAATACTTCAATTTATTAAATCAACAAAGAATAAATAAGACAATTTGTGATTATTATTAATTTATACCATACAAGCGTTTTACAAAAGATTATGATATTTTGTGATATAAATGTTATGTATATGGCATCATGCATTTTTTACTTTAGTGTGCAAATTTTACATTGACAAGTTCTTATTACTTAATACTTAAATCACATCTTTACAAATAAATATAATTTAAATAAAACTTAAAAACGTATACTAAAAATTAAACGACCTTATACTTAAAAATATAATTATTAATAAAAATAATAACTAATATGAACGAACAATATTTAAATTTGGCATATAATAATAAATATGCATGAGCAAATGTAGGCACTTTTTTCCTATATCTCTAAAGAAAACAGAATAATTACAAAAAGCATTTTTCAAAAAAAAACTGTTACAACAAGATATGCACAAACGTCAACATCCTCAATTTTTGGTTTGTACTTGCATAATTTATTTTTAAATTTAAAACAATCAAATATTGATAATAAGACACCCAAATATAGTGCTCACAAGCAGGGACGTTACAGATGACTGCATCCACCCCAAACATTGCTATTTCAATATTTTAAATTAAATCTTAAATCATTTCTTCTGCATCTGCATCCATATTCAACATCTGGAACAACCTTGCTCTTAAGACATATAAATGGGACAAGCAGAAATAATGTCGTGCATTATTTATTACGATTATTATACCCAATGAAGATGATGTCATTTTTACTCATCTCTAAAGAACATTTTCATCTACACCAAAAATTGCACAACTACAAATTTTCCATATTATAATTATTTTTGTTGAGCAAATCAAAGCGAAAACATTTAAAAAAAACCTAAAAATTCAAAAATAAATTTTTCTCTCACATATTTATATTAAATGTTACAACAATGTTTGTTAGTACCTAGGCCTTTTACGAAATAGTCACCTGTGATCTTTCAATATTATCTTACTATTAGTTTGATTTTTAACAAAATCCCACAACAAATACATATTTTCGATTGACAAATCCGGTGGACCGTACAAAAATATCCTCGAACTATTATGTGATCCACTCTGATTGGTGGCGATTTCGTCCACGTTATGGCGCGTTAACACCAACGAACGTATGCTAGTATGGTGTATATTCTTATTTTTGGCTAAAATGCCAGTTATAAGGACGTCATCTATCCAAAAATATTTAGATTTTTGGGCCTCTTGATATAATGTAAATAATACGTCGGGCGAATACAGCAATGCCCAACCAGGGCAATATGGAGGATAATATCGTTCTTTGTATTCATGGAAAGAAACCCTCCATTTTGATCGAAAAGTTCGTTTCACTGATGAATGTACTAATGGTGTGCATAATAATAAATTTCTAGCACCATACGGAGATAATTCTACAGTTAAGAAATCCATCATTGTAGGCATATTAACAAATACATCGTCATCAGTCTTAAGTATGTATTTGGCCTGTGGGCAATGATAAATTGCATATTTAAATGCCATAACATGTTTGTACGTCATATTTTTATAGGCATCTAAAAATCTTCCTTGTACAAAATCCCTGTGTTTTTTATTCTCTTCCTCCAATTTTTTCTGCTGCTTGGAATTTTGAACGGTTCCCAATATAAAAACGATTTTTAAATTCGTCCTATGTTTACCCCACGTTTGGCGAATGCTTTTTCTTCGTTCAAAATTTTTAGGAGAGGTGTGAACTAGGACTAACAAAAGAGGATTAGAGGTGCATTCATTTAAAATATCAAACTGGAAATCATTAAGGTTCATCAATTTCGAATAATCCAATTTGGGTAATTGTTCAAGTGGATAAGTGTAAGTGGAATTAACTGTATTTAGTGTATAAATGGGTACATTGTTGTATTGAGGCGTTATAGGAGTGGAAGGATAAGGACCGACAATACTCATTTGCCATATGGATAAACAAATTATTAAAGCGATGAATATGAACGCAAAGTTCGGCCAAAACCTCCTTTCCAACATGTTGAGATTGTATGTGTGGAAATGTCGTCATGAATTGAAGCCGACCCTTGGAAGCATCTGGAATTAAAAATGTGACGATTAGATTTTATCAACAACAATCAATTGAAAAGCCAAAAATGTCTTTGGAAGAAATTTGAAATTTTGAAGAGTTTTTCTTCTGATAAAATAAAAACCACTAACGAAAGGCCTTTATAGAAAGAAATATCAGTAAAATTAACTGCTAGAATTTTAAAAAAAAAACAATTTTCACTGAATATATGTAATCAACTAAAATATTAGTAAATATTATAAAGTAACTCAGGTTACAGACTGATACATGTTTTCTTAGCAAGTCGAATGAAACAACTGAAGTAGTAACAAACTACTAAATGGCAATAAATGTGCTCAACGAATTGTTCAAACTACTACCTATTTACTTAATGAATTCTCTTATGATATTCTGTAATAGTTGTAATATTACAATGTAAATGACCACAATTCCACAAGTACCTATTATAGCAGTGATGACAATCAAATACATAAAGAACATTTCTACCACATGAAATAAAAGAAAACAAGAGATTTAGATACTTTTCCTTAAATTGTTGAATTTCATTTTTAAGAATCTATTGATTCTCAAGAACTTTTTGTTAATTTTCCGTTATTTTGTAACGAAGTCAGCAAAATATAAATTTTATAGCACTTCCTGATTTAACAAAGACTATAATTGTCAGAATAAAGGCAACTTGTCCATTTAAGATTAAAACCATACATCAATAACTTAAAATGTGTGTAGGCAGACCAGGTTCATGTTAATTCTTGTTTTATTTTATATTTATGGCAGAGCTTACTGTACATTTTTCCATGTATCAACAATACATTTCCCTATATAGGGAGAAAAATCATAAAACCCATTCAGTAATTTTAAAAAATGTTTTCAAAGAAAAGTTTTTGAAAGAATAAATACGTTCAATTGCGAAGTAATTTAGTCATAGCTTTAAGTCAGAAGTCGCTCTCTCAAGTCCAATTCTTGAAGTTCTTAATCTTCTTCACTAAATAATGAATGAACTATGTATCACACCTGACCATCAATGGATTTTTAAGAAAGATGTAACAACCCCACAAGAAATTCCACCTAACAAATAACTGTATTTGTCTATTGTTCTCATAATTTACTTGGCAACAAATTTTGAGTTTAAAAGTTAGTTGTAGGCGAATGTTTATACAGTAAACAACACACGAGTACAACAATGCCAAAAGAAAATAGAAGTGTAAGTTCTACGTTGAATCAATATATGAAAGAATTCAGTGATTTTATAAAGAATGTGTTTTATTTTACAAATTTTGTGAAGTTTCTCAAAACCTGCAGACCATAAAACATCAAAGTAATTAGAACAGAAAAAGTCCGAACAAAAAACAACAATTATTAGTGGCCGCTGTATCAAAGTTAGAACCTAAACCAATAGAATTTTATGAAGGCTCGTGCACGGCATTTATATACATACCCTTTGGAAAATTACTCAGATACGAACTAGTAAGCAGCGGGAAAACAAAAGGTCGTCGCTATTAAAAAGACTGGCCAGGACAAAATGTGAGGCATCGCAGAACCTACTCACAATGGCTTACAAAACCTACGTCCGCTCTTTAATGGAATATAGCAAGGAAGTACTGGTAACTGTCAGTAAAACAGCCCTTAAAAACTTGATAAATCCCAAAACAACGCCCTTAGAGTAATTAGTGGAGGCTTCAAGTCTACTCCAATCGCTGCGGTGGAACTGCAGACTGGCATCGAGCCTTTGAAGTACAGATGGGAGAGCGCCTGCCTAATATTACATGAAAAGTTAAAGAGGTTGGGCAGTCCATACCGGGACTCCTACGTTCCAGCGACTTGTGACGCAACAAACTTTTGTCTGTAAGGTTCCATCGCTCAATGAAACCTACAACCTCCACCTTGACAACAGGATGAAGTTTTTATCCCAATATTGTCTCCCACCTGACTTAAAGCTGGACCAAGCCAACATGGACCTGACAAATAGAGCTAGAAAGGCTATATCAGCCAATTGGGAGCTTAGAGCAGGAACTTTGGAGACCTCTAGCTGGAGTATTCTGTCGTCACTTTCAGGGCTCCTTACCACTGGGGCGAGGTTGCTCCAATTTTGATGGGGAAGTAGAGGACATAAGCACTGCCCTTTCATGGCTAGAGCAGAGAATGACTGGTAAAACTGTCCTTCTAGTGGATTCGCGGGCTGCTATAATCGCAGTTACCCGTCTAGGTGAGAGTCTATCCGAAACAGTCCACACCTGCCGCCTCACCACCACACCGGTCACAAGATTGTGTTCCAGTGGATCCCCAGCCACTGTGGTATCTCTGAAGATGAGGAGGCAGATAACCTGGCCAAACAAGATCTCCTACTCCCACAGCCTGAACCGCCCCTCACCCACAAAGCTGCTGGTGGCCTCGTGAAAACCATAATCAAGCACCAGATGCAAGAAGAGCAACATACTGCTGTACGAGATAAAAAGTACAAACGTTTAGCATCTCCTAATAGCCCAATACTCCAGATCCTTTCCCGGGGTATTGAAGTCGCCATCTTCAGGATAACAACCGGCCACGACTATCTTCAAAAGCACTTCTACAGAATAGGAGTGGTAGAGACTCCGAATTCCCCCTCTGCTATGGAGAGAACACGACGAGTGAACACCTGCTGGATTGCCCCTCTCCTCAGGATGTTCGTGACCAACAACCACAAGAGGTCTCCTGACGTAAGGAAAATATCTTCTCTTTATTGGACTGCGCGCCACAAAATGGCCTAGTGACAACACACAACCAGCGCTGTTTAAAAAAAAGAAAGAAAAAAAATTACAAAATGAGACTTTCGTAAAGCTTTGGGAAAACACACTAAGCAAAACATTCCTGATGAATCAACAATAAGGAAGAATCACTTGGTGCCACTAGGAAGATTAGGAAAAAAATAAAAATATTTGGGTCTCTTTAGGAGAAACAACGAATATAGAGCAAAAATATATTGCAAATTTTATTTTTGGAAACGAAGAGGAGAAAGACAAATCATATTTATTGACAAAGAATAAATTATTTTCAATTCATTAATAAACTTATAAACGATTTTCCGCTCAATCTGGATGCAGGGTGGCGTACCACCTTAATATGCCTAGAACGCCAGGGAATGATTAAACGAAAATCTTCCGCAGCGTTGGATAGATCGTAATGATCCTATATCGTGGCCGTCATGGTTCCCTGATTTAAATTCTTTGGAGTTTTCTGAAGGAAAAGGTTTACCAAATACCTTCAGAAAGCACGAATAATGGACAGTGTTTTAATTACTCCCACAAATGCTTAGAGGTGTTCGTAACGTAGTACCACTGCGAGCAACCGTCTGCTTGGAAACTAACAGAGGACAATTTGAATATTTGTCCGGTCAATCGAGCCGTTCGGTCTTGTCAGAGCTGTTGGCTCCTGTCGGACTTCTCTGGCCATACGAGTCTGTCGGCCCTGTCGGGCTTCATGGACTTGTCGGGCTGGGCATCAGTTTAAGAATTTATTGGGCTGGTCAATCTGACCGGATCTGTCTTGGATCTCTCGGGCCTGTTGGGACACTCAAGCCTGTTGGATCAATCAGGCCGTTTGGATCTCTTGGGCATGTCAAACCTCTCGGGTATGTCCGACCATAAAGGTTTGTTCGTGCCTTTTGGACCTGTCGGACATTTTAGACTTTTTGGCCCTTCGGATTTCTCGGGTCTGTCGGGCTGTTCGTGCCGTTCCGGCCTACTGGTTCTTGGGATTTCTCGGCCCTTTGGGCTTTTCTATCAGATCCTTCTGGCTTCTCGCAGTATCAGGGCCAGGGTTTTTTGGGCTGCGTCAAGCTCGTCCCCACTCGGGTCGGGCCTGAAAATTTCGGCCCATGCAAGACTCTAATTTATGATCTGCAATGAACTAAAGATTTTGTCGTGTAGGATAAGCTGTTATCTCAATTTTTCAATATGGGTCTTAACAAGTTTTTAACCATATCATACCAATTCTTGATTTTAAAGTCTCCTGATTTTATAGCGGAATCTGCTGATTTCTTTGATAGAAATCTTCCGAAATTAAAAAAAAAAGGTTGATAACACTGTTCCGAGTTTAATGCACTCCAGCTTCGACTTTGCCTCGTTTTTTGTCATGGCGGACTTAAGTGAACAGCGAGCGTTTGTGAAATTTTGCTTCCTGCTCAGGAAAAACGCATCAGAAACTGTTGTGATGTTGAGGAAAGCGCTATGGAAAAAAACTCAAATGTACCAGTGGTTCTCTCGTTTTAAAGAAGACGACGAAATGTCGATTAATGACCAACCTCGTTCTGAACGTCCGTCAACTTCCCGAAAGAGCAAAAATGTCGAAAATATTCGTGTAATTGTGTAATTGAAGAGATGGCGCAGTTATCTGGAATAACAACGAATTTTATCGGAAGATTTGGTGATGAGAAGGGTCGCTGCGAAATTTGTGCCTCGGGTCCTGACTGATGAGCAAAAAGAGCGTCGAGTGGAAATATGTCGTGCTCTGAAAGAACAGCTCTGAATCATCCCAGATTTTTTTTCAAGTCATTACCGGTGACGAATCATGGTGCTATGGTTACGGCCCCGAAACCGAACAACAGACAAGCTAGTGAAAGACTTCATTGTCGCCTCGCCCAAAAAAGTGCGTCAAGTGAAGTCAAACATCAAGATGATGCTCATTTGTTTTTCCCCAGGTCAGACTGTTAATCGGGTTTTCTATTTAGAGGTTGCGTAACAGTGTGCGACAAAAAGGCTCGACTTGTGGCAGAAGGGGAACTGGTTTTTACACCATTACAATGGACCTGCTCACACAGTCATATCGGTGCGCAAAAAACGGCATGACTCTCTTACCCCATGCCCCTTACTCACCTGATCTTGCTCCGTGCGACTTTTTTGTTTCCGCGAATGAAGAGGGACATCGAAAGACAGCGTTTTGACGACGTGAAAAAAAAACAAAGAAGGAGATGTCGGCTATTACAAAAGAGAAGTTTGAAAAATGTTTCCAAGAATGGAATCGCTGATTGGACAAATGCATTAAGTGTAATGGAGAGTACTCTGAAGGAGATAAGGTTGTTTTGTAAAAAAAAATTTAAAAAAATCCAGTTATTTTTGGGTACCCCCTCGTGAATATACAGGGTGTTTTGAAGACTAGAGCAAATATTTGACGAGCACATTTCTTGACAAAAATTAAGGCTTTTTTCCCCTAACGTGTATCGTTTTCTAGGTACAAATGTCGATGTTTCATTTAAGATTTCTTGTTTTTCTTTTTCAATGTTTCAAGAATGAAATGGGATACCAGAATGAAGAACTTGGGAAGTCTTGATAAATCCAATTTTACTAGAAAACGATGCATTATACGGAAAAAACGCAAGAGTAGCTTTTTGTGCCAAATTGATTGTTGATTTCAAAAAAAGAGATTTTTTTTTAATTTTTCTGTGGCGGGACAAATATTATATCTCCAACTATTATACAGGGTATAACCAATCGATAGTTAAAGCTCTGCAAAGCATGATTCTAGTACTAAAAACTTCCTACTACTTAGTCATACGGTGTATCGTAGGCTAGACTGAAGGATAAAAAATTCTGTTGCTCCAATATCTAACGCTTATGGTGGTGTACAACAAAGAATACGGACACCGCAAATAGAAGAAGTAGCAACGAACCTAGAATATTATGTGGACTGATGAAGCCACGTCCACCCGAAATGGGGTTTTTAACTTACGTAATAACCATCAGTGGGCCCACTAGAACGCTAGAAGGCAACGTGGCCATCAAGGATGTTTCACTGTCAACGTGTGTGCAGGAATCTCGAATACTCAACTTCTTGAACCAATGTTTTTGCCAGATCGTCTAAATGCAGATAATTACTTGCGATTTTTAAACGACGCTTGCCAGACATCTTTATGGATCTCCCTCAGCCATAAGAAGAGGAATGCGGTTTCACCAAGATGACGCCCCGGTTCATTGGGGAATTGAAGAAAGGCGTTTGGTGGACAATCAATTTCTGGGAAGATGGATTGGTCGAGGTGGTCCTGTAGCATCTTGTTCATCAGACCTAACCCCGCTAGATTTCTTTCGTACATCAAATTCCAGTTGACAACGTAGGTGATCTGCGCTATATAATAAGCAATGCTTTTTCAGCAGTTAATGCAGACATGTTGCAAAATTTGACCTGCAACGTCACAGAACGTGTCACAAAATGCATAGCCAATATTTGAATTAATCCCTTAACGTATTTTTCTAATAATTTCTATTTAGTAAATATTATCATAATACTTCAAGTTGTAATATTCAAGTATTACTTTTTGTTTTCTAATTTATCTATCGTCGCCTTTGAAACAACCACATTGCCTGCTACAAAAATGTTAACTCTAGTCCAGTCAACAAAACTACATTTGATAACTATTTGATTTTTTATTATAATCCATACAAGGAGTTGTACACTTTGCAATCAGGGTTTAATTTCCGCTAGTATTCCGCAAAATGACAGGAAATATTTCATTTTTCTAACATTTCCAGACGCAATTAGTAAAAACGCTAATCGGTTATTCTGTAGAATCGTCAAAATAGTTTTAGATTTTGCTAAAACGAAAACGTTCGGATTAGTGAAAATAGTACTAGAAATTCTTTAAATACAGCTTGCTTGCTCTATATCCGGAATATTTAACTCTGCCTGACTACTATTGTCATTAATTTTGTTCGATGTTGATTACTCATCATGGTATGATAAATAATAGCAAATTCTTTTTGGATGAAGTATAAAATTCTTTATTTTCAATGAACACTGTTATCTCATATTTATCTAAAGGAAGTTGATGTAAAAACAGTACTACTATTATGAATTCCTACATACTACTTACGTTTTTTGATTCGAATAGCGTCGTGGAAGCGTAGGTAGTTTGCACATCGATAACGACAAACTCATTTTTTAACTTTTTTGTTATTACTTGCAAATAAATTGCTGTTGCCTACTTTAAAAATCTCGGCGTTATGAAATCCACAGAATCACCAAATAGTTTTCCCAAAAAGAAACTCCAAAATAACTCCAATAATGGAATGCGGGTTCAGCTCCCCATATACGGGTAGGTTTTACAAAAACCTCAAAAATGACACCACACCACGCTAACTTTAAATTTTCGAAGAATACCTTTCTAATAGGTACGGCGACGACCGCTATCAAACTTGAAGTTCCCAGAATGTCAAAGCAAACAAATGTTAAAATGTTTCCGCCGCAGTAGGATATACAGGGTGATCATAATATAATTCGGCAATATAATAACTCGCATTTAAGAATGCTAAAACGACACGTAACACCATTTCTACTTTCGGTGTCCCTTCATAATTTTATCTCCTTGTTTAGCATCTCCTTTAACTAGAGTTTGAGATTCTTTTCCTTTTCAGACAGTCTTGTAATATTGTAACACTGCTCAGTCTTTTCGTAGGTATACTCCTTAAGTTTTCTGTACTCGAACTTTACATTAATTTTTATTATCTTGCCAACAGCGCTTGCTTTCTGATCAGCTGCTATTTTCTTTCATGCGCTTGGCCTTCAGAAGTGCTCTCTTTATGTATTGTTATGTTTTATTCTCAACATATTTAAAACTTCCTTCCACTTTGTTTTAATAATTTTTCGGTTTTCTTTAATTTAGTTTAGCTTTTTTGCCCGAAGTGCAAACAAAATGTTTTAAAAATTATTTATACACATTAACTGTATTCTTGAAGTAGCAACAAAGTATTATGTCTACAGAATTTTTCTTTATTTAGATAGATCTCTCTCGATAGCCGTAATTGAAGCTCGCTCATAAAACAAGGTTATTTTACCTTGAGACATTTAAGAGTAGAGCACGGATTGCGATGGAGAACACGATGTAACTCTAGAATCAGATTTGTGGGCGTCTACAAGTATCTGGAAGTGAAGCCTGACTCTACGGTCAAGTGTACTAACAGTAAAACACGTCATCACAACTAATCAGAAGGATACAGGAAAAGAAAAGTAAAATCCTCAGATCTGGAGATTTATTTTCAGCGCTGGCAACAGTGGGTTGCAGCTGTTGTCCACTTCTTTTTCGTCATATTTACAAAATTTAAAGCTGTGGGTTTATGGTTTTCGCCAAAAGTACTATTTCTAAGATTTAAATGATTAAAATCTAGCAAAAACCATCTTAAGGATTAGCTTAATTCTAACTTTTATAGTGGAACTCGACTTCCATTAGAAAGATTACAAAGAAAAACATCCGCCATAGTAGGGTTCGGACTTTACATTGCAAATCGTATTCGCTGCCTTTTCTAGGTTTTCCATGACATTTTTCTGAAAACTCCATGTACCTATTCTAGTCTGTTACTATTCAATGGCCGATAATACCGGTAAGTTTGGGGCGAACGTCAAAAGTCTCATAACGTTGTACAAACGGGTCGTGTCTAGAATCCCCCAATGTAGCATGTTTCGGTTTTGACATTTAAGTACTTTAGTCGTGTTTTGTATGTATTGCAAGAAAACAAAATAAATT
The DNA here is from genome assembly GCA_011009095.1 of Ignelater luminosus. Lineage (NCBI taxonomy): Eukaryota > Metazoa > Arthropoda > Insecta > Coleoptera > Elateridae > Ignelater > Ignelater luminosus. Next base: position 41,016 of record VTPC01004714.1, read on the forward strand.
ACCTTACGGTAACATAAAAATTGTTTCGATTAGTAATTATAATCGTTGCCAAAAAAAACTGAAGTCTTATTTTATCTGTTGTGATTATAATTGTATTATTCGTATTACAGGCGCACTCAGCGGACCTCAACGGCTGAATTGCTCACAATACAGAGTCCTAGATGTTTCCGCTGCCTAAGTGACTGCTGCTCAATACTGTCAGCGTAATTACCGCTGAGTCGACCATTCAGTCTGCTGAGTATTTAAGGTAATTTCTCGAGTGTTCAAATAAAAACAAATCATGTCAAGATTAGAGATACCAATAGGGAAGAATTATCAACCAAAAGATGGCGCTGAATTTCGTCCAAGTGTATCAAGATGGCGGAAAAACGGATGCTCATTAGCTGCAACCAGCGTTGCCAGAGCTGGCTATAAACCTCCAGATTTGAACACCGCGCTTTGTTTTTTGTTTTCATTGGAATATTGTCGTAAACTCTGTCGCTGGAGGTGTTGATATTGGATATGTGCACTAGGCACAGATTGCTGTTTTCTTGTGTCAAATGATGTTATGTGTTGTCGAATGCGATGCTTTCTTTGTTAGCAATAAAAAAGAACATTCACAATTGACGTTAACAAATAATACGACAAAACAGCAAATGAGAACGTTATGAAAGAGACTTATCATGAACTTATGCTTATGTCAGTCACTATAGTGACGAAACAACTTTTAAGATCTGCACATGTAGTATTTTTTAAGTTCAAGTTACTGTTCCGTTTGCGCCAATTGTCTAACCCGCTTCTTATTAACTTATGATTTTCGAAAATTTTTCAAGTTAGATTCAAACAATCAAAATGAAGCAAAAATCACTACGTCGAGATTTTTGCTGTTACTTGACATTCCAGACAAAATAATTAAATTTCCTGACTTATTTGTATTTACCTAATTCCATGACTTTTTTCTATTAGATTCTTTCTCTGACTTTTCCAGCTTCTTCCTGTTTTCCATGTAAAGCCGAACCCTGCGTAAACCACCGAAAAGTCAACTTCAGCTCCAGAATCAAATCAGTTTACGTTCAAAAAGGTTTAAAAGAAAGCGCGAAGCGCATTAGCATAACTACGTGGCGTAGCGTAGAGTATGGAGGCGGCGTTGCGATTCAGAGGGCGCATAGCGTAGACAATAAAAAAATATACAGCTTAAACCTGCAAAATCGTCTCTCTTCTAATTTACCGTTTGTATAAAATTCATATCGTACCGAGACCTATCAATCGGAGTCAATGTAGTCGGTGCCCATCGTTTGCATTGTCGATTAATGCTTTCCGAAGGAAAGCAGTGACTTTAGAAATTATCTGCGGTTAAAGTTGTTGGCTGGAAACCTGCAGTTCTCGCGTAATTGAAAAATAACCGTCGTGTCGAGCTAGGTAAAGACGAGGACCCCCGTAAATAAAATATTTGATGTCCCGTATTTCAACTTTAGGAATCAGAAAGACGAGAGAAACCCCTAGTGTTGGCTTTGGATTCTGAAAGGAACCCACGTGATCTCGGATTAGGGTCCAAGAGTCCAACTCTGTCAGTCCGTGAAAGATTTTTTTTGCTCTTTCGTATTATTCCGTATTTGCTTGTACAAAATCTGGTAATCCTAATTTTCAGTATAGGATGCATCTTAAATGGTCCTCTGGTTGTGGTGATCGGCTTTCCTGGGATCAGTGAAACCAAGTTTTTGCTAACAAATGATGGAAGACGGAGAAGAGTAAGCATGACAAGAAAAGAAAGAAATTCTGAAGACTTTCTCGATGGCAACATAAGGGGCCCCACGACAATTGCAGAAAGAAGCATGGATAGAGTCGATGTTATCATGCGAGTTCAGAATTGAGCAGCTTGAGGAGAGTTGCGGCGCTACACCTTAGCAATCTTAAAGAAAACGCTTCCCCAGGTAAAAATCCACACCTTTAATAAAGGAAGCCCTACAGGATACACGGAGGAGGCAATTCTGTTAGACGTCCCACAGCTAACCGGGACTTGAATCTTAACCAAAAGAAGGTCTCCAAAAGACGAATAAGATGTGGAACATGGAACATACAAGGATGGAGAAGTAAAGATAAAGAAGTAGTCAGTGAATTGAATAAGACAAATATGGACGTACTACTAATTAGTGAAGCAAAGAAGGGCAATGGAAAAGAGGGTATTGATGGAGTCTTGCACTGCTGGAATGGTGTAAACAAAGAACACAAGAAAGAAGAGGAGAAAAAATGGAGAAGGACAATAATTAATGAAAGAATAATAAAACTGAATATGACAATCTCCGAAGCGAATTAGCTATCATCGGAGTCTATGGACCAACGGAAGCTGGATTTACAGTTGGAAGATCTTGCATAGACCATATCTAGACTATCCTGAAACTATCACAGAGAAAAAGCGCAAAAGAATAGGAAAGTTCACTTGGCATTCCTCGATATAAAACAAGCACATAACTCGATACCGTGAAACGAACTATGGAAAACAACAGAAGAAATAGGGCTAAATAAAAAATTACTATCAAATCTATCAAAATTGGTCAAAGACTCAGCAACAGCTTCCATAAGACAAACTACACACTATTTAAGATATATTTAGAACAAGCACTGAAACAATGAAAAAGAAAATGCGAAGTAAGAAACGAACATCTATACACCTAAGTTTCGCAGACGACCAATTGATGAGAATGACCTTACGAGGATAGTCTGAAATATGCGTGGCCTAACATAGAAAATACAATCTTTTTGAAACAAAACTATTTTATTTTTCAATATAGTCTCCTGCAAGCTCCAGCGTTGCTCCAAAGCAGCAATGCCTTTTTTGTAGGTCGATAAACACAAGTCCTCAAAATCCCTTACCACAGATTAGGAAATAGATGGTGATCGCTGGAGTCAAATCAGGTGAATAGGGCGAATGAGGCACTAATTCGAACCCCAGTTCATGAATTTCGGCCATGGTGACAGCAGACTTGTGTGCAGGCACATTGTCTCGATGCAACAGCACTTTCTTCTTTGCCAGATGAGGTTGCTTCTGTGCGATTTTGTCACTCAATTGTTGAAGCAGGCTGGCATAATACAGGCCGTTTATCGTTTTCCCTTCCCAAGTAGTTATTAAGATAATTCCATGGGAATCCCAAAATGCCATAATCTTTTCTGCTGACAAAACCGTTTTGGCCTTCTTCAGAGTGTGCCCATTGTTTGGATTGTTTCTTGGTTTCGGGAGTGTAATGATGGACTCGGGTTTCATCGTCAAAAGGTCGCGAGAGACACTTAAACGATTCAGTTTTTGCTCCGTTGTGAGCAACCGCGGCACCCAACGTGTGGAGTATTTTTTCATTTCCAAATCTTCAGTAATATTTTGTGCACACTATCATTTGAGATGCCGGTAACTGTTCGATATAGCTACCTTTAGGAAAGCGACGTTTTGAGAGCAAGTTTTTGGTATCAGCATGTAGAGAATTACTCACAGAACACAATTAGGTGGCTGGAGGTAAAGAAAATTAATCCAATCTTAGTGAAACCGACGAAAAACAAACAGGATTCTTAAGCACATCTTAGGTTATGTTGCACGATAGAAACAATGAAGTTGGCAACTAATTCAGCTGCTGCACACACTACCAACCCCTTACTGCAACAAGAACCGCGTACGGATGTTGTAAGCGGCTTCTTTCACTCGCAAAGGCCCAATTTTGCGGGGAGGGGGAAGCTAGCGAGGATGTGGTTAGGTTAGAAGCAATTAAACGTTCATTTTCTTAATGAATTCACCCATGCTTGGCACGCAGTCGGAGAGTAGCAGGAACGTAGCTGCGATATTATAGTGTCAAGGCTGTCGATCTTCAAAGTGTTTTTAAAAAGTTTCTAAGTGTTTGGCTTCGGAGAGGCCTTTCGCAGATGTCTTTTAATTGTCTGAATGGATATTCATGCATTGGTAAGGTTAGATTCTTTCTATACAGCTTTAATTCTAGGGGTAGCTGGATCGAACTGCACCATGTACCTACCTCGCGTACTTTAATTTGACGGTCATTCAATACAATACGGTGGACTTTTT